>BOPN01002162.1:57500-62500 GCA_017312705.2 Penaeus japonicus
CTATAATGCCTTATTACAGTTATTATAAAATAGGTAAAGATATATCCATATTCATTGTACTGTGTAATGATTGATATAATGAGAACCATGTTAGGTCTGACTATCATGCGCATTAGAGTATTTCCAAAATATAGAAATATAGATTATATACATTTTAAAATAATTGTAGCAATCACAAAATAGAAAAAATAAATAGATAAATTACATAGATTATCCATATCATAGGACTCATTTTTATCTTCTTTTTCTCTTTTGTTTTCCTTTTTTATTCATTTTTCATCGTACGGTTGAATGGCCTGATTTCGAGCAGTTTAATTCCTCCTTTAATGACTGGATGACGCCTTTATTATCCCGAAAGGGAATTCAAATACCGGTTTTATTCCCTCTCGAATCTATCGATAGACTAAGAGTTAATCTATTCATTGAACTTTGCTGAAAAATTGAGTTGAGATATGTTGAAAAAATAGGAAGGGAGCTTTACATGTTTATTTCCTATGAATATTTATTTAATTTATCTATCTAACTATCTATCTATCTATCTATCTATCTATATATATATAAATATATATATATATATATATATACTTGTTTTGTCTTTTCTTTTCCCTATTTTTACTTCTTCTATTTTCTTTAGTAGGGGGACAAAGCTTTGTCATCATTATTATACGTTCGTGTGAATAGAGACATTAAAAATTAAATTTAAAAAAATAAAATGTTGATAACTGATGTACGTCTTACTTGGCGGGAATTAAGCAAACTTACGCTTATTATTTACGGGTGAAATTACGAGTAAGAATAGTCTTTGTGGTCTGTTAACTAAATGGTGATTATTGATAATGGTTATGATGATGATAAAGATGATACTAACAATGATAACGCTAATAATGATGATAGTGATAGTTATTTTTATCTTTTTTTTTCTTTTTTTTTCATTTAATGACATACTCTACTTCTTTCATTGGGAATAATGGAAAGGGTGTAAATACAGTAGTTAATAACGTATTATTCTGTGTGTAATATATCTTACTTACGGGTAATTGATCCTCGGGTGTAATTACGAGTAAGAAAAGTCTTTGTGGTCTGTTAACTAAATGGTGATTATTGATAATGGTTGTTATGATAATAAGGATGATACTAACAATGATAACGCTATTTATGATGATAGTGATAGTAATGATACTGATAATGATAATAGTAATAATAATGAAAGTAATAAAAAATAATGATGATAAGGATGATCATAGTAACGATAATGATATTGATGACGATGATAGCGATAATAATGATTAAAATGATAACAACAATATCTACACGAAAATACATAAATGTTCGAATTAAAAAAAACGAGGCAACTGTCGAAAAGTCACTGATCAAAGTTTGAAGTTAGTTTTCCTTTTTCTTTCTCTTTTTTTCCTCTTTTATGTCAGACTTTCATTCCTATGTTTTTTTAAGTCCACCGATCACTCTTTTTTTTAATCGAAAGTTCGTTGGGGAAAAGTCCAAAATGACAATAGAAGAAGAAAAATACATAGAAAGATCTATCTACGCTTCTCTCTCTCTCTCTCTCTCTCTCTCTTTCTCTCTCTCTCTCTCTCTCTCTCTCTCTCTCTCTCTCTCTCTCTCTCTCTCTCTCTTTCTCTCTCTCTTTATCTTTTTTTTTTCTCTCTCTCTCTCTTTCATTCCTTCTCTCTCTCTTTCTCTCTCTCTCTCTCTCTCTCTCTCTCTCTCTCTCTCTCTCTCTTTCTCTCTCTCTCTCTCTCTCTCTCTCTCTCTCTCTCTCTCTCTCTCTCTCTCTCTCTCTCTCTCGCTCTTTCTCTCTCTCTCTCTCTCTCTCTCTCTCTCTCTCTCTCTCTCTCTCTCTCTCTCTCTTTCCTTCTCTCTCTCTCTCTCTCTCTCTCTCTCTAGAAGAAAAATACATAGATATATCTACGCGCTACCAAATGTGTCATAATACTTTGTTAATGATAACGATAGGAATGAAGATGATGATGATGATGATGATGGTGATGATGATGATAATGATGATGATGATGACAATGATAATGATGATGATGATGATAATGATGATGATAATGATGCAAATAACGATAATAATGATGATGATAATGATGCAAATAACGATAATAATGATGATGATAATGATGCAAATAACGATAATAATGATGATGATAGCAACAATGATAACTATTTATCATGACAGTAATGATCAAAATAACAAGAAACAGTGAAAATAACAATGATGGTGATGCTGATGGAGCTAACATGTCGGTAACTGTTTCATTTCTGATTTTTTTTTTTTTTTCTTAACATTCGCATCTCTGCCACCTACATCTTTGCCTCTTGTAACTGTTACTGGCACCGTTTCCTGCGATGGAGGGAGAGAGAGAGGGGGGGAGGGAAGGAGAGAGGGAGAGAGAGAGGGAGGGAAGGAGAGAGGGAGGAAGGGAAAGAGGAATGGAGGGAAAGAGAGATGGAGGGAGGAAGGAAGGGAAGGAGAGAGGAATGAAGGAAAAGAGGGATGGAGGGAGAGAGAGGGAGAGAGGAATGGAGGAAGAGAGAGGAATGGAGGGAGAGGGAGAGAGAGCGCGAGATTTAAACCCCAGATCGTCCTGTATTCCAGTGCCATGGTGGTCTGGTGGTCAGGGCTGAGGTGTAGTTGGCCCTTTCTGGCAGCCAAGTAGGTCAACCCGGGTTCGATTCCCGGCCATGGCGTAGTATCATTATTGTTATTATTGATTTTAGTAGTAGTTGTAGTAGTAATATAACTATCATCATTATTACTACTATTGAAACTATCATAATAATTATTATCATGCTTATTATAATTATTATCATCATTATTGTCACTACTTTCCTCACCCGCATAATTAATAAAAATGATAACAGTAATAATGATATTAATAACATTGACGATAATAATCCCTATAGTTGATATCATCATCATTATCCTTACTTTTCATTATTTACCATTATCATCATGTAAACATTATCATTATCGTTATTATTAGCATTATCATTGTTCTTATCATCTTCATCGTCGGTTGAGTTATCATCATTATTACTGTCATTGTTACTAACCTTAATTAATTATTGCTTTTATCATCACCACTATTATTCAATTGTCATACACACACACAAAACGATAATAATAATAATAATAATAATGATAATGATAATAATAATAATAATAATAATAATAATCATAATAATAATAATAATAGAAATCTACCTCCGCACAAACCGTCGACCTCGCCTTAAAATCCCGATAAAAAAATGCCGCCTTTTCCAAGTACAGTTTCCTTTAATATTTCACTGAATTGGTCGTTCATTTGGTCTATGTCAAGATTTTCTTCGAGAGCTGAGTATTTGTTTCGGATTTTATGACTGAATTCCGTCGCCCTATTCTTAATGTTAATTAGATTAACGAGAGGCTTGTGTATGAGTTTATATCGTTCTCTTCTTAGCTGTAATTTAACTCTACCGACATTAACTTTATTAATAACGGTTACGTCTTGTGCAATGTCGCGCCTTTTGGTGATTATGAAGTCAATGTCCATTTCCTCCCGGGTCTCTTTTCGAAGAATGTATTCATAATTTTAAGGGATCGAACTTCAGCGAATTCTTCTAGCCTTGCCCCTTCTCATTCTGGTGCCTATTCCATGTTTCCCAACCGAGGTTTCTCCATCTTCCCTTATTCTGCTCTATCGGTAGCTGCTTGTACATCTTCATAGAAGCTCTCCATCTCCTTATCACTCTGACTGTCAGTAGGAGCGTATATTTCTGATAATTTTTAGGTTATATCTCTTGTTTAGTTTCAGTATTAGAGAAATTACTCTTTCGCTCACACTGTAGAATTCCCTAATATTCTTTTGGAGGCGTTCGTGAACTAAGAAACCTACTCCTAATTCTTGTTAAACTGGGTATTGTGATAGGTATTATTATCATTATAATGACGTCTCCTATGATAGATATCATTATCATAAGTATTTCTAAGTTGGTTATAAATAGGCCTCGTCTTATCGTGTCATTATACTGATTAGGTGTAAAGGGTGCAAATACAGTAGTTAATAACGTACTATTATGTGTGTATATATATATATCTTACTTACGGGTAATTGATTCTCGAATGAAATTACGAGTAAGAAAAGCTCTTGAGGTCTGTTAACTAAATGGTGATTATTGATAATGATTATAATGATGATAAGGATGATACTAACAATGATAACGCTAGTAATGATGATAGTGATAGTAATGATAATTATAATAATGATAATGATAAAAGCAATACAAAATGATAATGATAAGGATGATCATTGTAACGATAATAATGATGACGAGGATAATGATCATGATGACGAAGATGATAACAACAATATCTATACGAAAATACGTAAATGTTCGAATTAAAAAAAAAACGAGGCAACTGTCGAAAAGTCACTGATCAAAGACTGAAGTTAGTTTTCCTTTTTCTTTCTCTTTTTTCCTCTTTTATGTCAGACTTTCATTCCAATATTTTTTTTAAGTCCACCGATCACTCTTTTTTTAAATCGAAAGTTCGTTTGGGAAAAGTCCAAACAAAGTGACAATAGAAGAAGAAAAATACATAGATAGATCTGTCTACGCTTCTCTCTCTCTCTCTCTCTCTCTCTCTCTCTCTCTCTCCTCTCTCTTTCTCTCTCTCTCTCTCTCTCTCTCTCTCTCTCTCTCTCTCTCTCTCTCTCTCTCTCTCTCTCTCTCTCTCTCCTCTCTCTCTCTCTCTCTCTCTCTCTCTCTCTCTCTCTCTCTCTCTCTTTCTCTCTCTCTCTCTCTCTCTCTCTCTCTCTTTCTCTCTCTCTCTCCTTCTCTCTCTCTCTCTCTCTCTTTCTCTCTCTCTCTCTCTCTCTTTCTCTCTCTCTTATCTCTTTCTCTCTCTATCTATCTATCTATCTATCTCTTTTCTTTCTTTCCTTCCTGCGGGTGATGACTTACTGCCGAATGCGAGTTTCTTATACCCCTCCCCT
>BOPN01002162.1:77500-85000 GCA_017312705.2 Penaeus japonicus
TATTCATTGTACTGTGTAATGATTGATATAATGAGAACCATGTTAGGTCTGACTATCATGCGTATTAGAATATTTCCAAAATGTAGAAAAATAAATTATATACATTTTTAAATAACTGTAGCAATCACAAAATCGAGAGAAAAACAATAGATTATATAGATTATTCATATCATAGGACTCATTTTTATCTTTTTTTTTTTTCCTTTTTTTATTCATTTTTCATCGTACGGTTGAATGGTCTGATTTCGAGCAGTTTAATTCCTCCTTTAATGACTGGATGGGACGCCTTTTATTATCCCGAAAGGGAATTCAAATACCGGTTTTATTCCCTCTCAAATCTATCGATAGACTAAAAGTTAATCTATTCATTGAACTTTGCTGAAAAATTGAGTTGAGATATGTTGTAAACATAGGAAGGGAGCTTTACGTGTTTATTTCCTATAAATATTTATTTCATTTATTTATATATATATTCTTGTTTTGTCTTTTCCTATTTTTACTTCTTCTATTTTCTTTTATTGGGGGACAAAGCTTTGTCATCACTATTATACGTTCGTGTGATTAGAGACGATCGCATTAAAAAAATATAATGTTAATAACTGATGAACGTCTGACTTGGCGGGAATCAGGCAAACTTACGCTCATTATTTACGGTTAGTAATTTTCTTTCATTTTTTTTTTTTTTTTTTTATTTAGCGACATACTCTACTTCTTCCATTGGGAATAATGGAAAGGGAGTAAATACAGTAGTTAACAACGTATTATTATGTGTATATATACATATATATATGTATATATATATATCTTACTTAAGGGTAATTATTCTCTGGTGAAATTACGAGTAAGAAAAATCTTTGTGGTCTGTTAATTAAATGGTGATTATTGATAATGGTTATTATGATAATAAGGATGATACTAACAATGATAACACTAATAATGATGATAGTGATAGTACTGATAATAATAATAATAATAATAAAAGTAATAAAAATGATAATGAAAAGGATGATCATAGTAATGATATTAATAATGATGACGATGATAATGATCATGATGATGACGATGATAATTCATGATGATGACGATGATAATGATATTGATGATGAAAATGATAACAACAATATCTACACGAAAATACATAAATGTTCGAATTTAAAAAAAACAACAAGGCAACTGTCGAAAAGTCACTGATCAAAGACTGAGAGAGAGGGAGAGAGGAATGGAGGGAGATAGAGGGAGGGAGGGAGGAATGGAGGAAGAGAGAGGAATGGAGGGAGAGGGAGAGAGAGCGCGAGATTTAAACCCCAGATCGTCCTTTATTCCAGTGCCATGGTGGTCTGGTGGTCAGGGCTGAGGTGTAGTTGGCCCTTTCTGGCAGCCAAGTAGGTCAACCCGGGTTCGATTCCCGGCCATGGCGCACTTTTTATTATTATGATCAATATTGATAGTGGTAGTAGTTGTAGTAGTAATATAATAACGATTATTATTGTTCTTTTTTCAACTGAGATTACCAAACCGCACTCAGTAGCTTTTGCTGACAGTACATCAAGAATGTGTTGCATTCTCTCCTCGGATGATGATTTAATGCAGATGTCATCAACATAACAAATAATGGAATCACTGCCTTCAAGTGGTATATTGCTTAATAGTCTGTTAAATGTTGAATAGCATAAGGCTAAGTACGCCCCCTGAGGTGTGCTAAGCTTAAACATTTTGGAGTATGAACTTTTGATGCCCCTGAAGAGAACATGAGCTGATCGGTTTGTTAAATATATTTGAATCCTCTTTAAAATTTACCTTGAATACCAAAGCTAGCCAGTTGCTCAAGGATAACGTCTCTGTTTGCAATATCAAAGGCAGATTTAAGATCGATAAATACGGTATGCATGCCTTGCTTTGAATATGTACAGTGCTCTGCAAAGTAGTGCTGAGTGCTACGTCGTGGGAGGAATCCATAAAAATACTAATGAAATACTAAAATATGGGTGTAAAATACCGTAGATTTATATTGGACCGTGGTGTTTCCGTGATGTGCCCAACGACGCCGCCAGTGCCTGCTATCCGGATCTAGAACTTCAAACACGATCGTCCCACTTTTGGCGTTAAATAGATTAATTTATAGAACTGATCCTTGTGTCACCTGAGTGAGTCACCGCCTCTGCTTCTCTCGCGACTGTGACCACAAGCCCAGAAACCCATTACCGTGGATCAAAGTGTATATGTATATGAATACATAGATATAAATAAGTAAATGAATATTTATATATATATATATACATATATATATATATATATATATATATATATATATACATATATATACATATATATACATATATATATATATATATACATATATATACATATATATACATATATATACATATATATACATATATATATATATATATATATATATATACATATATATACATATATATACATATATATACATATATATACATATATATACATATATATACATATATATACATATATATACATATATATATATATATATATACATATATATATATACATATATATACATATATATACATATATATATATACATATATATACATATATATACATATATATTCATATATATACATATATATACATATATATACATATATATACATATATATATACATATATATACATATATATACATATATATACATATATATATACATATATATATACATATATATACATATATACATATATATACATATATATACATATATATATACGCATTCGTAGATTATGAAAAGGCATTCGATTCGGTACAGATATCTGCAGTACTAGATGCAATTCGCAAACAAGGAGTAGAGGAAATATATTGCAGATTATTAGAGGATATTGTTATGCATAGAGCATTGCATGCGTGCATAACGTAATGCATATAGCTAACCGTAGAATACTGCCATAATGATCCTCACCCAAAGTGGTGTACTAGGGAGGTTGTGGGGAAGGCTTGTTGCCTGTCCTCCTGTTCAGCTGGTGTGTTGCGGCGTATAATAATGCATATTAATTATATAATTATACGCCATACCATTTAAAAGTACTGTATCGGCAGAAATGAAATTGATTCTAATATTGCATAAAGAAGCCGCCGTTTTGTTGATTTTTAATTTCTTCGCAGCCACTGACAGTCATTAGGCCTACTTCGAACAACGCTGGTGTCTGCAGGTATACGCCAGGCGAGTGCGTAAGCAGTGACGGCTGGGCTGGTGAAGGGCAAGGGTGGTGTCTGAGGTCTCTCCTGACGGTGCTGTTCTTTGTATTTTCTTGGTGCAATCAAGTCTGTATTTGTCTTAGGGTTTTCGTATTATTATATTTTATATTGTGACATTATAAATGTTAGGAGTTATATTTATAGTTTATCAATTGCTTCCACGTACTTTTGTGTTAAATAAATTATATTGTTAACGTTACGTTTTGCTTATGATTTCAATCCTTCACTCCTCTACATGTTCATGATATAAGAAGTTTTAGGAAATAATCTGGAAATACTGCTGAATAAATAAATGTGTGAATCGAGTAACTGAAACAAATATTATCACTATTAAATTAAAAATTGGTTAATGGGGAGTATAATACAGTGAACAAAACGTTATTGTCCTATGGCATAACAAATGGGGGCCTGTCCAATGCACAGTTCTTGATTATTTAAAAAAGTGAAGGAGTGAAATTTATCGACGTAACTAAATTTACATAATTGTCCATTTTTACTCGAAATGAAACCATTTACTTTTTGATGAGTTCATTGAAGAACCTTCAGTTGCAAGATTTATGTGAAAATATACTGTAAGGAAGATTGGGTTGCTTTAGCAAAGCAATTATGGGGTAGAAATTAAGACTAATTGGAGGAAAGCCAATATCAAAGATGCTGTACTTAAAGCTTTGGTGAGCGGTAATATAATAGAGGATACTGCATTAAAACTATGTGAGATAGACGAATGTAAGTCGGAAAAATTATTAGAGATGGAGCTTGAAAAAGAAAGACTTAGGCTGGAGGAGAGGAAGTTAGAAGACAGGGAAAGAGAGAGGGAGGTTAGGGAGAAAGAAATGGAATTTCAGAGGGATATGCTGGATAAGAAAGCTACTCTTGGGCTTTTTGATGAAATATTTAAGCTTGCTGAAGTTATGAAATTGGTACCAGCATTTGAGGAGAACGATCCTGAGGAATTCTTTATCCAATTTGAGCAGATTGCATTAACTCTTAAATGGCCTCTTGAATACTGGCCCTTATTGATACAGACTGTCCTTGTTGGAAAAGGACGCTCCACCTACGTGTCTCTAACCAGTTTGCAGCAAGGTAATTATTCTGTGGTTAAGGACGCCATTCTAAAATCTTACCAGTTGACTGCAGAGTTCTATAGATGCAGATTCCGAAATACAATTAAGAGCATCAACTAGTCCTATATAGAATATGGTCACACTGTCAGTAAATTAAGGAACAGATGGCTTTCGGCTAGTGGAGTAAATAGTTACGAGCATTTACTAGAGTTACTGCGCTTGAACAGTACCTGGAAGGTGTGTCCCCTGATGTCCGTATGTATATTCTAGAGAAGGAAGTTAACACTATTGAGCGAGCTGCTATTTTAGCAGAAAATTATAGTCTCATCCATAAGAACAGTAAAGCTACCTCCCCAGGATCAGCCCATGCCGTCGCTCAAAATCAGGGTGGTAGGCTTATGATTGGTAATGATGGTAATGCACCTCGGTATGTCTATGGTTCTGGAAATAGTTTAGATAGTCATGGCAGTAATGGTCCCGCCACTGGTAAGCCTGTTGTGTGCTTCTTATTGTAGGAGGCCGGGTCACTTTCGTGCTCAGTGTCCCAAACTAAATGTTAAATCTGTTGCTAACAGTGTGGTTATTCCAGCAGATAGTCATGTATCTCCAGTTTCGGCAAAGGGGTGTGTGGATCACCAGGATTTGTTCCTGCCTTATCGGTTCTCTGGTGCTGTGTCTGAGTCTGAAGATAGTCCTGCAATTCCTGTGAGTATACTTTCGAGGATACTGCTGCTTCTTTGAGATATAAAGAAAAGTGCTTGCCTTTTAGGGAATAAGGTTTATACAGGTGAGCATGTCGTGGTGCGGGGAGTCAGTGGAACAACCCGTGTCCCACTTTCATAAAGTATATCTCCAGACGGAATTTTTGTCTAGACCAGTTACTGTGGTGAAACAGATGTGTTGCCAGTGGAGGGAGTAACATTCTCCCTTGGCAATGATATAGCTGGAAGACTAGTTGTACCAAATCTGATTGTTTGTGATGCTCCTTTGACTAAAGATCCAGTTGGAGATGTGGATGGTGAATGTAGTAGGTTATTTCCATTGTGTGCTGTTACTCGTAGTCTAACTAAAAACATGGTAAACGAGAAAAAAATAACACAGCAGAGCCAGTCTCCTAATTTCGGTCTGAATAATTTGTTTTCTGAGGAGGAAAGAAATAATCATTGGTAGCTGCTTTGAGGGTCAATTACAGGTGGATACAAATAGCTTACCAGTCACTCGTGATATGTTAATTTCAGCTCAACAGTCTGACCAAATTTTTAGTACCATTGCTTGCCAGGGCTTGGCCTGAATCTGAATGCTAAAATGAATCTGTTTGCTATTATGTGTAGTGATGTTTTGATGAGGAAATACAGGCCATATGATGTACCTGCTGATGAGTCTTGGAATGAGCTACATCAAATCGTAGTCTTTAAGTGTTATCGAATGAATGTGTTGAGTTTAGCTCATGATAATATAGGTGGCCATCTCGGCGTGAAAAAGACAGCTGATAAAGTGATGAGATACTTCTATTGGCCTGGTATTTCGTCAGATGTTGCTTGGTTCTGTCGCACATGCCATGTATGTCAGTTGGCAGGCAAGCCTAATCAGATATTGCAACATGTGCCACTGAAACCTATACCTGTTGTTAATGAGCCCTTTGCAAAAGTTATCATTGATTGCGTGGGTCCTCTACCCAAAACTAAACGAGGATATGAGTATGTCCTAACTATAATGTGTGCTACAACTCGGTATCCAGAAGCCATACCAATGAGGCGAATTACTGCTAGGAACATTGTACCTGCATTACTACAGTTTTTCACCCACTTTGGACTTCCTCGAAGTGTTCAATCAGATCAAGGTAGTAATTTTACCTCAAGATTGTTTACAGTTATGAGTGTACTCGGCATTAAACAATATCTATCATCTGCTTACCACCCTGAGAGTCAAGGTGCTCTTGAAAGATTCCATCAGACATTTAAGAGTGTGGTAACAAAGTATTGTATCGAATCTGGCAATGAGTGGGATACAGGTATGCCACTCCTATTATATGCTTTAAGATGCACAAAACAATCTAGTCTGGGATACTCGCCCAATGAGTTGTTGTTCGGCCGAGATATTAGAGGTCCTTTTAAAGCTTTTTGTATGAGACATGGATTGATATTGATAGGCATAAAGATTTATCTGAGTATGTTGTAAACCTAAAGGAGAGACTAGAACATGTCCATACTTTTGCTATGCAAAACTTGAAAGTTGCCCAAGAAAAGATGAAAATTCAATATGATAAAAAACACTGCAGATAGGCAATTTAATGCTGGGGATGATGTGTTGCTGTTCTTGCTCAATTGGTAAATGTCCCCTTCAGGCAAACTACCAAGGCCCCTTTAAGGTCCTTAGCAAAGTGAGTGATGTGAATTATGTGATTGTAAGTGCCAGGATCCAGAAAGGGTAAGAAATTAGTACACGTCAACCTGTTGAAGCACTATTGCAGCAGGGAAGATGAGGTGGTGTGCAGTGCTGTACCTGATGGTAGCGGTGATGCTGAGGAGTCATGTGACCATGATGACTTTGGAGAGTTAAAGGGAGAGACAAAGTTGAACAATTCTGATGTGTTAGGAAATCCTCACCCTAAATTGTGCCATTTATCACAGGATCAGGAGAAGGATATTGAGAGTCTTCTGCAGGAGTTCCAAGACATCTTCGGTGATGTGCCACAACCCAGTGCAGTGGTAACTCATGATGTAGTGCTGGTAGACGGTGCCACCCCAGTAAGACAAGCACCATATCGGATGTCACCCAGAAAGACTGACATCCTCCGAAAAGAGGTAAAGTTTTTGATTGAGAATAAATTAGCCGAGCCAAGCGCCAGTGAATGGGCATCCCCATGTGTGTTGGTTCCCAAGTCAGACGGTAGTATGCGTATGTGCACAGATTATCGTAAAGTTAATGCTCTCTGTCGTGCCGATGGATTTCCCTCTGCTCGTATTGATGACATAATAGACTCTGTGAGTGATGCTAGGTTCACAATAAAAAATAGATTCTTTTAAAGGGGTATTATCAAGTACCTTGCTAAGCGAGCAAAGCAGATTTCAGCCTTCATAACGCCCGATGGTTTATATCAATATACTGTAATGCCTTTTGGTATGCGTAATGCTCCTCCTACCTTTCAGCGTTTAATGTCGGTTGTTACTGCGGGTCGGATGGTATTCGAGC
>BOPN01002162.1:90000-95000 GCA_017312705.2 Penaeus japonicus
GGCGCGGCTGCTCGTCTGGAGAATCTCCAAGACGGTAAGGGCAACTCCCAAGAGAAAGTCTTTGTCTTGGTTCACTGCGAACTCTAACTTAAGAGAGGCAATATCGGCTTACTGACGTTCCAGGTGTCAATGAGGCAACTGTTCTGACCACAGTGCAATTTCCTGTAAGATCAAACTTGATTTTAAAGTTCCAGATATTGCCATATCCCGTCAAGTTTATAGTAAGTCTCGTGTCAATTGGGACAATATTTACCATGGCATTGGCAGCAATAATAGACTCTGTGAGTGATGCTAGGTTCATTACCAAAATAGATCTTTTAAAGGGGTATTATCAAGTACCTTTGTCTAAGCGAGCAAAGCAGATTTCAGCCTTCATAACGCCCGATGGTTTATATCAATATACTGTAATGCCTTTTGGTATGCGTAATGCTCCTCCTACCTTTCAGCGTTTAATGTCGGTTGTTACTGCGGGTTTGGATGGTATTCGAGCATATCTTGATGATGTCATAGTGTTCACCTCCTCTTGGAATGAACATATTACACTATTGAAAAGTCTGTTCAAACGTCTGAGGAATGCTCAGCTAACTGTAAACTTGGTCAAGAGCGAGTTCGGTCATGCTAGACTAACATTTTTAGGCCATGAGATTGGACATGGTACTGTAGCCCCAATCCAATCCAAAGTTGAAGCCATACTCTCAATGCCTGTTCCTACTAATCGTAAAGGAATCCAGCGTTTTTTGGGCATGACTGGTTATTATCGCAGGTTTTGCCCAAACTTCTCTGATGTTGCTAAACCTCTAACAGATTTAGTCAGTCCTAAGCAGGATTTTGTGTGGTCCCAAAGTTGTCAAGAGGCATTTGAAAGACTCCAGTCAATATTACTTTCTAAACCTGTGTTAAAGGGTCCAAATTTTAATAAGCCATTTCTTATTCAAGTTGATGCAAGTGATGTTGCAGCTGGTGCAGTACTGTTGCAGGAAGGGGATAATGACATTTTGCATCCAGTATGTTTCATGTCTAGTAAATTTAAACCACACCAGAGGAATTATTCCACAATTGAAAAAGAGGCAGCTGCACTGTTAATGGCATTGGATAAATTTGATGTATATGTTGAAAACAGTAATAAAAAAATTGTGGTGTACAGTGATCATAATCCTTTACAATTTGTCAGTCGAATGAAGAACAAGAATCAAAGATTAACTAGATGGTGTCTAGCCTTGCAACAGTATAATATTGAAATAAAACACATCAGTGGTAAGAATAACGTTATCGCCGATACCTTGTCTAGGCCATACTAATTATCCATTGTATTTTGTACCTGTAAAACACTTACATGTTTTATGTTAATGAGGGGGGTGTTATGCATAGAGCATTGCATGCGTGCATAACGTAATGCATATAGCAAACCGTAAAATACTGCCATAATGATCCTCACCCAAAGTGGTGTACTAGGGAGGTTGTGGGGAAGGCTTGTTGCCTGTCCTCCTGTTCAGCTGGTGTGTTGCGGCGTATAATAATGCATATTAATTATATAATTATACGCCATACCATTTAAAAGTACTGTATCGGCAGAAATGAAATTGATTCTAATATTGCATAAAGAAGCCGCCGTTTTGTTGATTTTTAATTTCTTCGCAGCCACTGACAGTCATTAGGCCTACTTCGAACAACGCTGGTGTCTGGAGGTATACGCCAGGCGAGTGCGTAGGCAGTGACGGCTGGGCTGGCGAAGGGCAAGGGTGGTGTCTGAGGTCTCTCCTGACGGTGCTGTTCTTTGTATTTTCTTGGTGCAATCAAGTCTGTATTTGTCTTAGGGTTTTCGTATTATTATATTTTATATTGTGACATTATAAATGTTAGGAGTTATATTTATAGTTTATCAATTGCTTCCACGTACTTTTGTGTTAAATAAATTATATTGTTAACGTTACGTTTTGCTTATGATTTCAATCCTTCACTCCTCTACATGTTCATGATATAAGAAGTTTTAGGAAATAATCTGGAAATACTGCTGAATAAATAAATGTGTGAATCGAGTAACTGAAACAAATATTGTCACTATTAAATTAAAAACTGGTTAATTGGGAGTATAATACAGTGAACAAAACGTTATTGTCTTATGGCATAACAAATGGGGGCCTGTCCAATGCACAGTTCTTGATTATTTAAAAAAGTGAAGGAGTGAAATTTACTTACGTAACTGAATTTACATAATTGTCCATTTTTACTCGAAATGAAACCATTTAATTTTGATGAGTTCATTGAAGAACCTTCAGTTGCAAGATTTATGTGTGAAAATATTCGTAAGGAAGATTGGGTTGCTTTAGCAAAGCATTATGGGGTAGAAATTAAGACTAATTGGAGGAAAGCCAATATCAAAGATGCTGTACTTAAAGCTTTGGTGAGCGGTAATATAATAGAGGATACTGCATTAAAACTATGTGAGATAGACGAATGTAAGTCGGAAAAATTATTAGAGATGGAGCTTGAAAAAGAAAGACTTAGGCTGGAGGAGAGGAAGTTAGAAGACAGGGAAAGAGAGAGGGAGGTTAGGGAGAAAGAAATGGAATTTCAGAGGGATATGCTGGATAAGAAAGCTACTCTTGGGCTTTTTGATGAAATATTTAAGCTTGCTGAAGTTATGAAATTGGTACCAGCATTTGAGGAGAACGATCCTGAGGAATTCTTTATCCAATTTGAGCAGATTGCATTAACTCTTAAATGGCCTCTTGAATACTGGCCCTTATTGATACAGACTGTCCTTGTTGGAAAAGGACGCTCCACCTACGTGTCTCTAACCAGTTTGCAGCAAGGTAATTATTCTGTGGTTAAGGACGCCATTCTAAAATCTTACCAGTTGACTGCAGAGTTCTATAGATGCAGATTCCGAAATACAATTAAGAGCATCAACTAGTCCTATATAGAATATGGTCACACTGTCAGTAAATTAAGGAACAGATGGCTTTCGGCTAGTGGAGTAAATAGTTACGAGCATTTACTAGAGTTACTGCGCTTGAACAGTACCTGGAAGGTGTGTCCCCTGATGTCCGTATGTATATTCTAGAGAAGGAAGTTAACACTATTGAGCGAGCTGCTATTTTAGCAGAAAATTATAGTCTCATCCATAAGAACAGTAAAGCTACCTCCCCAGGATCAGCCCATGCCGTCGCTCAAAATCAGGGTGGTAGGCTTATGATTGGTAATGATGGTAATGCACCTCGGTATGTCTATGGTTCTGGAAATAGTTTAGATAGTCATGGCAGTAATGGTCCCGCCACTGGTAAGCCTGTTGTGTGCTTCTTATTGTAGGAGGCCGGGTCACTTTCGTGCTCAGTGTCCCAAACTAAATGTTAAATCTGTTGCTAACAGTGTGGTTATTCCAGCAGATAGTCATGTATCTCCAGTTTCGGCAAAGGGGTGTGTGGATCACCAGGATTTGTTCCTGCCTTATCGGTTCTCTGGTGCTGTGTCTGAGTCTGAAGATAGTCCTGCAATTCCTGTGAGTATACTTTCGAGGATACTGCTGCTTCTTTGAGATATAAAGAAAAGTGCTTGCCTTTTAGGGAATAAGGTTTATACAGGTGAGCATGTCGTGGTGCGGGGAGTCAGTGGAACAACCCGTGTCCCACTTTCATAAAGTATATCTCCAGACGGAATTTTTGTCTAGACCAGTTACTGTGGTGAAACAGATGTGTTGCCAGTGGAGGGAGTAACATTCTCCCTTGGCAATGATATAGCTGGAAGACTAGTTGTACCAAATCTGATTGTTTGTGATGCTCCTTTGACTAAAGATCCAGTTGGAGATGTGGATGGTGAATGTAGTAGGTTATTTCCATTGTGTGCTGTTACTCGTAGTCTAACTAAAAACATGGTAAACGAGAAAAAAATAACACAGCAGAGCCAGTCTCCTAATTTCGGTCTGAATAATTTGTTTTCTGAGGAGGAAAGAAATAATCATTGGTAGCTGCTTTGAGGGTCAATTACAGGTGGATACAAATAGCTTACCAGTCACTCGTGATATGTTAATTTCAGCTCAACAGTCTGACCAAATTTTTAGTACCATTGCTTGCCAGGGCTTGGCCTGAATCTGAATGCTAAAATGAATCTGTTTGCTATTATGTGTAGTGATGTTTTGATGAGGAAATACAGGCCATATGATGTACCTGCTGATGAGTCTTGGAATGAGCTACATCAAATCGTAGTCTTTAAGTGTTATCGAATGAATGTGTTGAGTTTAGCTCATGATAATATAGGTGGCCATCTCGGCGTGAAAAAGACAGCTGATAAAGTGATGAGATACTTCTATTGGCCTGGTATTTCGTCAGATGTTGCTTGGTTCTGTCGCACATGCCATGTATGTCAGTTGGCAGGCAAGCCTAATCAGATATTGCAACATGTGCCACTGAAACCTATACCTGTTGTTAATGAGCCCTTTGCAAAAGTTATCATTGATTGCGTGGGTCCTCTACCCAAAACTAAACGAGGATATGAGTATGTCCTAACTATAATGTGTGCTACAACTCGGTATCCAGAAGCCATACCAATGAGGCGAATTACTGCTAGGAACATTGTACCTGCATTACTACAGTTTTTCACCCACTTTGGACTTCCTCGAAGTGTTCAATCAGATCAAGGTAGTAATTTTACCTCAAGATTGTTTACAGTTATGAGTGTACTCGGCATTAAACAATATCTATCATCTGCTTACCACCCTGAGAGTCAAGGTGCTCTTGAAAGATTCCATCAGACATTTAAGAGTGTGGTAACAAAGTATTGTATCGAATCTGGCAATGAGTGGGATACAGGTATGCCACTCCTATTATATGCTTTAAGATGCACAAAACAATCTAGTCTGGGATACTCGCCCAATGAGTTGTTGTTCGGCCGAGATATTAGAGGTCCTTTTAAAGCTTTTTGTATGAGACATGGATTGATATTGATAGGCATAAAGATTTATCTGAGTATGTTGTAAACCTAAAGGAGAGACTAGAACATGTCCA
>BOPN01002162.1:100000-105000 GCA_017312705.2 Penaeus japonicus
AATTGGTATCCATGGTAAGAGAGAGGTATAAAAAGTGGTCTAATTATCCAATATACATACCTGTCAGGCAGGTGGCACCATGAGATTGGTCAAATACATTTCCCGGAACATGATTGGCTTACGTGAGAAATGTCACGCGCATGTGCTGTACAGAAAAAAAAACGTTTAAAAAGCAGCGTGCAAAATTTATGCATTACTTTAGTTTATTTGATATATCCTTTTCTTAATCTTTAAATATTTTCTTTTAATTTTTCATTTTTAATAAAGTTTTCTGCACAAAAGTGTTGCATCGCTGGTGGTTCTTGGATATGTCCTTCTCTTCAAGCTTCTTGGATTTTCCGCTATTCTTCTTTTCCATCTCATTCTAATTCCACTCCTCCATCGCCTTCTTTTTTTCTTTCTTCTTCCTTGCGTTCATTTCTCTCGCCCTGGCAATTTGCTCTCCCGACGCCCCTCTCCGCACCTTTCAGGTTCTTCCTTTCCCTCTGTCGGAGCCTTTGCCTCTCAGCTTGGGACGAGGACGAGCACTGCTTCCTTAGGTGGGTAACCAGCTGGTTGAAGCCAGCCATGCCAACCCTGGGTCGTAGTGACCAGCTGCTGAGGCCCACATGCCTGGCAGCTCTTCCAGGAACTGCATCTTCTTGGGACCCGTCCCACCACCTAAATCTTTTTCCTTTGCTAGAAATACCGCCTTCAAGCGGTTCTAGCGGTTCCCCTCCGCTAGCATAGCGAACTTGTTCTGAGACTGGTCATCCTTTCCGTACTTGTTTGCCATGCCGAAGGTCTTATCGGACTTGACCTGGAAGAAGGTGAACGTCAAAGTGTGATGGTCTCCTTGTATCACAAGGAAACTGAACTTAACATCTGTGTACTCGACCTTCTGCACAAGTGCAGGTTTAGCTGAGACTTTATTTGCCTCAAGGGAGTCAGCCTTACCCTTGGTACAGCTGTGTCGTCTGTATCACGGGATGGATTGGGATCCTTACGGGCGCGGCTGCTCGTCTGGAGAATCTCCAAGACGGTAAGGGCAACTCCCAAGAGAAAGTCTTTGTCTTGGTTCACTGCGAACTCTAACTTAAGAGAGGCAATATCGGCTTACTGACGTTCCAGGTGTCAATGAGGCAACTGTTCTGACCACAGTGCAATTTCCTGTAAGATCAAACTTGATTTTAAAGTTCCAGATATTGCCATATCCCGTCAAGTTTATAGTAAGTCTCGTGTCAATTGGGACAATATTTACCATGGCATTGGCAGCAATCACTGGTATACTGTGCTTCTTTCTGAAGATCCGGTTTCAAGTTTGAGTATGTGTCTTTTAAAGATTAATGACAATAGAGTGCCATTCAAAATCATTGAGTCACAAGTGAGGGATAAGGCATGGTTTGAAGCTGATTGAGAGATTGCTCATAATGAAAATCAGAGAGGATATCAACTGTGGTCTCGTAATCGCACCCAGCTAAATTGGTTAAATCACACCAGGCAAAGGACAGTTGCTCCAAAGGTTTATGATACCGCAGTAGCTGATTATAATACATATCTGAGAGAGGTTCTTGCTATGGCTAGTCAGTCACATAAGTGGCGGTCTGCAATTAAATCGTCTTTGTTTGGTATTAAATCTGCCATGCCTCCTCTTAGTGATGCTGGTAGTTCTGCAAATTAAGAATAAGCCATGAAAGCTAATAGGTTTGTCGAGGTTTTTGCAAATAAGCAAAGTAATTAAAACTTTTATTTGCCCCACACATGCCTCCTAAAACCTCTATTACAATCGGTAGCATTTAAATTTAATGAGCTAGAGATTTTTGTTGGGTTTGAATTCATATGATGACACAGATCCTGGCGGCTTCTTTCCAATGTTTTTTAAGAAGATCGCTGACCAACTGGCTCCTAAACTGGCTATTGCGTTTAGGCAACTCCTGAAACTGGTACTTTCCCTCTTTGTTTGAGAAAAGCAAACCTCATTCCCATTCCAAAGGGTGTTACTGCTTGTTTTACCATCGGAATATCGCCCTATAACCATAACGCTAATTCTTTCAAAGATTTTTGAGCGACTATTGGTTCGTCGTCTATCTTCTTGGCATCGTCTGAAACTAATACCAGCTTCGCAGTTTGGTTTTCATAAGGGGTTTAGTACCTGTGATGCCTTACACTTGTTCAAGACTCTACGTTACTTTAGATGTAGGGTAGGAGTCTCGTGCTGTTGCAATTAACAATAATGGCGCTTTTAATTTAGTTAAACATGAGGCCCTCCTGTATAATATAGCTCCAACTCTTTGGAGTGGGTGGCAATGTTTTTAATGTTTTTAAATATATATATATATATTTTTTTTTTTTTTTTTTTTTTTTTATCTAACCCTGTCCAACCGGTTTGTGGTGATGTTTGTTTTTCTGACTTTAACCCTGGCGTTCCACAGGGTAGTGTATTGGGTCAATTATTTTTTATCATTTTTACCTTGGACGTGAGCAACGATTTCCAATGCAGATGATACTACAATGTAAGTTCCTATATATTCCCCTCAAAATTGAGCCGCAGTTACTGTTTCTTTGAACAGAGATCTTTGTAAATTTGTTTCTTGGTGTCATGTATGGGGTATGGTTATTACTTATTAGGTGTCACATTTGATGACATGTTGACTTTTGAGAAACATCTTCAAAACATCTCATAATCTATCGCATTGAAATTACGACTGCTCACAAATGCTATTCTACTGTCCTGAGATCATTTTATTCTTTTATTCTGCCAAATTTTGAATACTTATCACAGGTCTGGATGTCTGCAGATAACTGTCATCTCAAGTTGCTTGATAGGGCATTTAACTCAGCTAAATTTTTGCTACCAAACTTAAATTTTTATTTAAATCATTGGCATCTGATTGGCTCCTTATCAGTTATGTAAAAGATATGTAATAATATTGAGCATCCTTTATATTCTCGAATTCCTTTCTTATATTCCTTAGAATTACTAGAAATTCTCTGAGTACGAATGAGTGCGCTCTGACCCTTATAAATCATCATACCTGGCATTATTCAAGACACTTTGTTCCAGCTGTTATTAAATTCTCGAACAAGTTGCCAAATTGTACAGTCCAGTTGGACAGTATTGTAAAATTTTGGAGAGGCAAACAATATTGAAATTTCTTTTCAACACACCAATCCTGATCTTTTAAAAGATATTTTACTAATTTTGTCAATTTCTTTCTTTTTAACTTTCAACATTTCTTAGCATTTGTATAATTGCTTTGGTCAGTAACCTTTTCCTTTAATTTTTTTTCCCATTGTTGATATTTTTCCTCGGTGCCTCTTCCCCATCCCAGACGGGGATAGATTTGCTTGCCCAGTCTCCAGGATGGGTTTTATTTCAGAGCAATGAAGCTTCACGACATTTCGACTTTTCCCACTCTCAATCATTCATTGTAAAATTAGAGCCATTTTGTGTTCATCATTTTTTTATTCCATTGTTTTGAGACTTATGTAATATGACAGACTCTGTGAATGCTGTAGTTAACTAAAATTGTAGTATAGGGTCCATATCAGCTTATTATTTTCTTAGCACTCAGTGTGACAGAAGTATTGCTGTTTTATGCCTCATTTGTTTCATTTTCTTGTACTGTCGCGAGCAAATACGAAAAGCATAACCATCCACGATGAAGAAAACATACAGTGGTTAGTGGCAGTGTTATTAAACCTGTGCTTGTGACTGTGAGTGCCACAGTACAAGGCAGCCCTGCTGGCACAGGGGCACATTGTAAACACTGGGCATGATTTGAGTCGCCTTCCTCTTTTCGTTCTGCCTGCACATCCTTCATCGCCGGTATTTTAGAGCAAGAGGTTGGCAATTTGCTGTGTACCATCAATATCTAAAGATAGTGCTCGCTAGATGGATATAGATGGATGCCATTCAAGGCCCTCTCTCCTGCTAGTGCTGGGAGAAAGTGGTGCCATCTTGGTTTTGGATCTTAAGTGAAACCTAATTTGCATATTACAGCAATTATAGTAACTATGATTGCAATTGTCATCATCACTCTCATTACTCATAGTACAATAAAAATTCCCCAACATCATAAATGTCACGGAACCCATCAAGCCAAAAACTCCTGAGTCATGTATGTTATGATATCATGACACCCGTCAGCAATGGGCTAATAGTGTTTTTCCATGTTTTTCATCATCATCATCATCATCATCATCATCATCATCATCATCATCATCATAATAATAATAATTTCACAAGAGTGATGTGGTGGATAGCACATTAAATGAGACCTTACAGAAATTCCCATACTTTAGCATTTAGAATTTCCATACATAATTAAAAATCAGCAAAAAAGAAAAAAATGATCACCATTTTAACTTCTCCTTGGTTCTAGGGAAGATAATGCTTATCATCAAGGAAAAGTAAATTCAATGCACCTAGTTAAATTTTACTTCACATACCTCCATGACTTCAACTCAAATACCAGTGCAGCTTAAAAATATTTTCATTTTAGTCAGAGGAGGGCAGAAAATATAATGATTAATAAATGATGTGAAGAACATCATTTTTAAGACCATGCAAGAGCATTGCATAGTATTAAGTCAATATTATGGATGAAGTATATAGGATCAGAATCATCTGAATCGTGATTGGGAAGTGAAAGTTGGAACATTTCCTCTGAGTATATTTTTCTCCTCAGTAACAAACTATAATTCAAAATTTGATATTATTCATCAAGTGGTTGGTTCTCTTCACACTTTACAATATATAAATCATATTGCCAAATACAAATGTGTTTTAAATCCAATGAAAATGAATACATAAATCCAAACCCTTTTGGTTATACAATACACTACCAGTGGCTGTAAATATGAAATAATAATAGGAATTGCAAAAAACAAAACAAAAATAATGCACTTCTCTTGCAACATCTTATATATCAACTTTCAAAATTAATACAGCACCTAATAACAATTTAGCTTTGGTACCTTTGTAAAATATTTTTACTCCTTTCCAAACAAACAAACAG
>BOPN01002162.1:107500-120000 GCA_017312705.2 Penaeus japonicus
TACATATATAATATATATACATGTATATATACATGTATATATACATATATATAATACATTTTATTTGCAGGACATTGACCTCACTCAATTTTGGGACTTGATTTGAGTATCTACAATAGTCTTAATCTAAGTACTACACTAAAGCACAATTTCAGAATTTCCAGGTCAAGGGCCTGAAGTGGAAGAAGAAAAAAAATGGTGTAGTGGGGAGGACTAGGGGAACTGTACATAGGTGTTGCAGGTGCACAGCAGACTTGCACAAAATAAGGAACAGAACAGAGCAGAGCATGTTCATGTTCATGTTCATGTTCATGTTCATGTTCATGTTCATGTTCTTACCCTAGCCCTTGCCCTTGCCCTTGCCCTTGCCCTTGCCCTTGCCCTTGCCCTTGCCCTTGCCCTTGCCCTTGCCCTTGCCCTTCCCTTTCCCTTTCCCTTTCCCTTCCCCTTTTTTTTGGGGGGGGGGGGGGGTGTCATAATGATAAAGTTTAAGATGAAGCCTTAACTAAACTAAACTTGATCATATGAGCCAAAAAAACTGGTCTCCATATTTAAGGTTATGCTTATTGGATGAGGCTATATAATCCAAGGGGACTTCATACATACATACATTTACTTACGTCTGGGGTCTCTGTTGGGAAGAAGAAGGTCCATCCTCTCTGGCTCTTTTGGCTGTAGGCTCATCACTGGTAGAGGTGGGTGGAGGACGAGGGGCTGAATTTCCCCCAAATAGTTGCCGCACTAACCCAAGCAGAAATGTAATGGGGGAAAGGAGAATCCAGAAGAAATCTGCTATCCCCCCAGAAGGAACAACACTACCACTGCCTCCTATACTGCTCTGCTGGGGAAGAAATCTCTTTTTAATATACAACTTAAACCCTACCAGGATGGGCCACATCTTAACCCACTGCAGACGTGTGGCCACACATTAATGCCATGAGTGTTTTTGGACTATATGAAAGGCATGTAAGGTACCATTGCCAGTTTGGCAGTTTTGCTGAGTGATACCAGGAGGGAGAAGGTGGTGAAGTGTATATAGGTGTCAACAGTTTTTCTTTTTAATTAATAAAGAAAACGTTTTGCCAAACATCATATTTCTTCTTCCATTATTTTTTGATAGTGATGTTACACTGAGTTTATAGTGTATATTCCTCCTGGATGGACATTTTAATACTGGTATTATTTGAAGATTTTCAGTACTCTAATGTATAAATAGGTAGCAGGTGAGTGGAAAAAAAAACTGTTGTGGGGCCAAGCACAAGTCTCCCACATTCAACCAACCCTACCATCCGGCATGCCCCTTGCAAAATTCATAGTCACGTCCATAACAGGTTATGATGTTCATCCTGGGCTGGGCATCTAAAGATGTTGTGCCTGTTTTCCATAATTTTCTTGACTTATGGTATATATAGTCTATATATGATATATTAGCAAAGTGATACTAATCAGCATTTGGTAACATGCCCTATTTATACAACTTAAGAAATAAATAGCAGGTAGTTCAACAAAGTGATCAGACCCCACAGAACATGCCCCTCACAGAGATATTAAAGAATCTTAAATAACAATCTAAATAGATTCATGAAACAAATATCACCCCTTGAAAATCACAAACTTTATATCATACTTATGTTCTACAATGATCATCTATAAAATGTCCTTGAATTTGAATGCTGAAATATGACAATATGCAAGAAATTCTCAAAGAAATTTTGATGCATTACTTATTACATTATTTATTATTATGAAATATAAGGTACATCAGTCCCTTAGATTAAACCACACTGCAAAATTCCCTTTTCTTTTTCTCCTATCTTGGGGAAAATTTGTAGTTGCTTGCATGCTTGCTTGCTTGCTTACTTACTAGAAAATATGAAGCTACATCATCATATCTTTACCTTCAAGACTCTCAGAGGCATTTAAACTAAAATGCCAAGGCCCTTTCTTACTCTTTTAAATTACCAGCTGCTAGCCACCACAAGAATATTGATGTACCTAACACAAAGTACTCTAGAAAGACAATACTTCACACAAATACTTATAAATTAGTCTATTTTTGTCTATGAAGTTTATAGACCTACAATGTACTTCAGAGATCTGGAGACTACACCTATTTATAAGAGTATTAATATTGTATGTATACAATGACCTTTCAAACAAAACATATGCCCTGAAGAATGTCAATGTCAGTATTACCCATACTAATAAAATTTTGAAGGTGATGGCCAGTCCTATTTTCAATTTTCACCAAATCTATCTTTTGGTAGTATTCAATAATACTCAGTAAGAAATAAATTAAATTTGATAAGTAAGCCATGATAATGATTACATATGGCAATAAGCCAACACTCTTAATATGTCTGACACAGAACCAATGGATATTTCACGAGATCTTGACTTTTTGAACAAAATCTGCATTACAAACAACAGCTGAGATGCAGTAAATGAGGTTGAGGTACAGAAGAGCGAGTTTTGAGTTGAATCCTATCAGTTTGATCCAGAAGATTCAGGTGATTCAGAAGTGAATAGGAAGCCAAGTATAGAAATGTTTTTTCTCTGGCAAAAAGGAGAAAGAAGGAATGAAGAAGTAAATGAAAGAAACAAAGAAAGAGTGCATGAATGAATGAGAGACATAGAAAGAGAGAGAGAGAGAGAGAGAGAGAGAGAGAGAGAGAGAGAGAGAGAGAGAGAGAGAGAGAGAGAGAGAGAGAGAGAGAGAGAGAGAGAGAGAGAGAGAGAGAGAGAGAGAGAGAGAGAGAGAGAGAGAGAGAGAGAGAGAGAGAGAGAGAGAGAAAAGAGAGATAAAGAGAGAGAAAAGAGAGAAGAGAGAGAGAAAGAGATAGAGAGAGAAAGAAATAGAGAGAGAAAGAAATAGAGAGAGAAAGAAATAGAGAGAAAGAAATGAGAGAGAGAGAGAAAGAAATGAGAGAGAGAGAGAGAGAGAGAGAGAGAAGAGAGAGAGAGAGAGAGAGAGAGAGAGAGAGAGAGAGAGAGAGAGAGAGAGAGAGAGAGAGAGAGAGAGAGAGAGAGAAAGAGAAAGAGAAAGAGAGAAAGAGAGAAAGAGAGAAAGAGAGAAAGAGAGAAAGAGAGAAAGAGAGAAAGAGAGAGAGAGAGAGAGAGAGAGAGAGAGAGAGAGAGAGAGAGAGAGAGAGAGAGAGAGAGAGAGAGAGAGAGAGAGAGAAAATGAGTGAGTGAATGAATGAGAGGGGAAGAAAAAACAAAAGAGAAAGAAAGAGAGTGCCTGAATGCAAGAAAAGAGGGAAAGAATGATATAATAAGGGAAAGAATGTTTAGTATTGCTAAAATGAGGAGCTAGTAACATGCTGGGCAGATAATATTTGTTCATTATTATTAATTCCTTTTTATTCAAGACATAAACATTACTGAAACACTGTAATGCCATGACATAATTAGGAGTTTCAATGCCAAGTTTCATGGAGAGGAGGAAAAATACCTCAATATCCAGAAAAGTCTTGCTCTATCTATATTTCTTTTGGATAGCTAGCACACACAGCAGACTTTATTTAATAACTTTCACAACTGATATGAATAAACAATAACTGAAACCCCGAACATTCTGCAACTCTGCAATGTGTATAAATCATTTTGTTATGGATATGATATCACAAGTTGAAACAAAATAATAAAACAAAAAAAAAGTAAATACTTACTGACAATATGATCAAGATGGCTGATGGCACAAGGCCAAGGTCAGTGAGGGACCTGTCGTTATCCTCTGATGTAAATGGCCTATTATGGACAGTTGATGTCAAGGTGAAACTGGAGAAAGGAAGAGTTATGTTCTGTCTCACATGCTGTCTTACTTCTTCCAGTGTGGCACTTGAAGAAAACTGTGCTATGCTTGAGGATCCATCAGGAAGACGGAACTTGATCCTAGAAATGTTGCTACTGAAAAAGATAAATTTTTAAGTACTTCATGATGACAGCTTATCTAGATAAAAAGACAGAGAAAGTAACAAAGTGACACTATATTGTACACTAGATAAATTTTCATAAATCAATAAAAATAATACTAATAATAACAAAAAATAATAATAATGATAATACCTATAATAAGAGTAAAAATAATAACATTATCATAATTAAAATAATTACAACAATATCAGTAATGATATTATAATAATGATAATAATAATAGTAATGCTAATGATAACGATAACGATAACAATACCGATAACGATAACGATAACGATAATAATAATAATAATAATAATAATAATAATAATAATAATAAAATAATAATAATAAAAATAACAATAATAATAACAATAACAATAACAACAATGATAATAGTAATAATGCTAATAATAATAATAACAATGATGATGATGATGTAAGCACTTGAACCCCATATTCATTAACTTTCCATTAACTTTATTCTAGAGTAAACGGCAATTCAGAACTGCCTGTTACTAATATATGATTTTAACCATTCCTGTTTTTTTGGCTTTATTACATATATTTTATGATATAATGCTCATTTTTAAAATATACAACATAATATGGACATTTATAGTATTGACTGGTTTCCGTTAGAAGAAAAAAAATATATATATATATTTCTCGTACATTTCAAGTTAAACACCATTTGTTTGTTTCTAGAACTGAAACTAAACCTCATTAGCTTGTAAAGTTGAAATTTGAAGAAAAAATGGAAGAACATGGATCATACATTCCCTTTATCATATGTGTGTGTCTGGGCGTTCGTGCATGTGTGCATGAATGCGTCTATCTATCCGTCCATCATTCTCATTCTCACTCACATACATCCATGCCCACTTGCATACACGCACATATGCACACACTTGTATATAATGAACACATAAGCCATAAAATTAGATAACTTTATGTTCCTCTGGTATATACTATGTAACTGCCAATGAAAAATTGTTATATACTTACTTATTAGATGAAGCAGCAGACACTGAAGCAACAGGCCTTGCCTGTGGAGCTGAGGGTGGTTCTTCACCTCTTAAAAGAGCCTGACGAGCCTCTCGCTCTGCTCGGTCAGCAGCAATTTGAGCTCTGAAAATAACAGAAAATATATACAAATTACTGAATTTCTGATTTTCCCCTTTTTTATTGCCTTAGAAAAATGTTATAACATCCCCTACACTAACAAGATTTACATTAATTTCTTCCTTAATTCTAAAATAAATGCATACAGAAATCACTGCCTACTAGCTGTAAGCCCATAGAATAGTAAAGCAACATGGTTAACATTAATGTAAGAACACTCACTTTACTCTCTCTCTAGCTATTCTGTCCTCCTCTTTGTCTTTTCTGCGTTCTTCAGCTGCAGCTCGGATCTCCTTGTTTTCTTGCTCCAACTTCCTTTTAGCAATCTCTTGACCCATCTTTCTGCGTTCCATTTCTTTCTGTCTCTCCTCCTATAATGGAAATGAAGTTCAGTTATGGTAAAAAAATCAACTCAAATCTAAGTGAAAATCTTTAACCCATTCATGCCGGCTGACTTGCTATCACATTCAGTGTTTTTTGGGTCAGACGCCGGTGACGAGATATTTAGTCGAGGCGTTGAGAATCCCGAGACATTAGGCTTATGCATTTGAATACCCCGGCATCCCGACCATTTAGAGATGAAATAGCCCCATTGTGAATGGGTTAAGACATTTTCTCTCTTAAACTCTAAAGAGCTTGCAGCATTTTTATAACCCTAATAGGAAGAATATGGTAGCTGGTTTCTTAACCTCTAAGCTTTGTTCTAATAATGTCAATAAATGCTTAAATGCATTCTTTCTTAGTTTCCAGTTCACTTTCCTAACCCATTGCGTACGGGAATATATTTGCTAGACTGATGGTCCCCAGGACAGCCACTAGTGGCACCTGCAGGGTACTCAAATTGGGTTTTATTTCAAAGTGAGTGAGGTTCACCCACAGTTTTACAACTTTCCTCACTCTCTTTCATTTATTTGTTTTAATACTAGAGCTATATTTGTGTATGTAATTTTTTTTTTTTTTTTTTTTTCTTACTATCTTGTGAGACATCTGACATTGTAGTAGACTAGGATCCATGGTAGCATAGGATCCATATAAGCTCATTATATTCTTTATATTCAGTGTGATAGAAGTATCACAGTTTTATGAGAGGACAAAAAGCATCTTTATTTTTTTCATATTTGTGTACTTTTGTAAACAAATACAAAAAAAACATCCCTATAGAAAATGAATGAAAAGATAGGGAAGATGAAAGAGATCTGCGCTCACAACTGCTAGTGCCATATTACAAAAGCAGCCATACTTGCACAGTGTGATTATTTTAAAATATGTGAGATTGCAGCTCTACTTTCCCTCTCTATTCCAGGATTCTCAACTCTATATTCAGATAGAGGATGCTTTAGGGAACAAAAAGATATACACAACTCAATTCTGCCAAATGTGCTGTTTACCCTCTCATGTTTTTTATTTCCTTATATGTAAATTTATCTAATTACTCCAATTCTTTTAATGCCAACAAATAGAAATATATTAACAAAATGGGTAAATACTATAGATGATATTTCAGAAAAAATGTTGAACAGGAATTGAAGAGGACAATGATACATAAGAAACTTGACTGTTTGGACCTATAATCATGACATACCTGTGATAAAGATTAAAACTGAATGCATCACTCACTTGTGCTTTCTCCTCAGCCTGAGCTGCTCGTTTTTGGGCAAGTAGGATTTTTGCTCTCTCAACTCTGTCTTCCAAGTTGGCATCAGAACTAGCTTCGCTATCATTTTCTTCAAGTTCTAAATAAGAATTAATATACTTAAAAATAATGTTAACCTGTCAATAATCTTTCATATAACATAATTCTTCAAATTCTGTAAAACAATTATGCATAACAGCAGTTTTTAAAAATGAAACAATGTTACAGGGCAGCACAAGCTTTGTATGATACTAACCTGTCTCACCCAAACTATACAATTTTACAATTTCTTCAAACACAAGAGTACTATTTCCAGTAAATATTTGAAGAAAAACTTACATTAGTCATAAAATTACCTAATCTAACACATTTAACACACCTGGAGTTCCTGAATCCTCTGGAATACCAGAGTCTGGAGTTACATTCGCCCCAGACTTATTTTCACTAACTAAGCCGGACGGGGATGCTTGATCATCTGGGGTCGACTCCTTTGCTAAGGTTGAAGACTGAACCGAAACAGCTGCTGAAGCTGCACCATCTTCAGGCTGACTATTGGAGCTCTGCATCTCACCCTCTTTCACACTGTCATTTGCTGTTACTAAAGCATTGGCTCCCTGAGACATTGAAAAAAATAGCTTTATGAAAAGTAAGACTATAGTACTGAAATTCTAAAAATATATGATGCACAAATACAATGTATCTATGCGAGCATGTCTCTATCTGTTTGTATCTCTATCTTCAGTTTTAGTATGATATAATACAGTACCTGATTCTCTTCCGGAACCAAGGAGATAAGCTTCTGCCTTATATTTTCTTTGGTAAGTGGTCCTCCAAGAACTTCTAATGGTAATCCTGTCTGACCACTTATGAAAAACAGTGATGGAACAAGCACCAAAGGATCTGAGCATCATTAATCAAGGAAGAAACATATCAACAACGGGCTGCATATTTTTATCTTGTATTGATTTCCAAAACAACCAATATAAGAATTTAAAAAAAGAAATACTGACAATTGTATTATTTTACACTCTAAAAGATTGATTACATAAATAGGTTAATGGAACATGTATAGTTTTTTATAATATACTGCAGTACAAATCCAAATATACCAAATAATAAAACAGAACAAGATTTTTGTAGAAAAAAAACACATAAACCCATTGTAGACATGGCACCTAACAAATTAACCGATGGTCAGGGTATGCAGTCTACGACACTAGCAGCACTGGCTAAAAATTAGTGGGATGGGGAAAGTGATTTTTCCACCCTTTGGGTAGTGCAGACTAGCCTAAACAATATTTTTTCATAAATCCATCATAAAATGTGGGTTTAGGCTGACTTTGGAACCCTGTAGCTCTGGAGCTAGTGCCGTTACAAACATAACGTGATAGGACATTACCGCCATGAGTGTGTGCGCACTTCAATCTTGAGAAGATCCCAATGTTGCGTCACATACACAATGACACCCATGTTTTAGGCCTAATTGGTGCCAACATGTATGTCATGACAATGGGTTAAGCAAACACCTTGTACTGTCAAAAAGAAATAAAATAAAATAAAAAATTACTAATGTAACACTATTCCTAATATGTATATTACCCATGATGTTACGTCACATCACGTCATGTCACGTCACGAGGTTCATGTACATACTCATATGTACATGTATAATTATCTATATTGTTCTTATCGCTTTGGAAATAATATGTATAGTATAAAACATCTTTTTTGATACCCGATTAAAAGAGTGCTTCCACTTTCCATTAGTATTATCAAAGATGTGAAGAATATGAGCAAAGTTCAATAAAATAACACTAGAAAAATCATTGCTGTAACATGTTTTTCTGCTAAAATACTTTCCCTACACATGGAAATATTTTTACATTCCTTTACTTTGTAGATGCATTCAAGTAAACCATAAGGATAGGGTGGGTGAAAAATGCTCCGAGAGGTTCAGCGCAGCCTCACACAGTGTGAAACAATCCAGAACAAAGCGTCACACGCTTGTTATCTTTCCAGCAGAAGCAAGAATAGGCAAAAATACGTACCATTGAGAATGGGTTAATGATAATTTATTTCCCTGCTTAAATTTGCAAATACTTACACCTCTCTCACACTCACTAATTCATCACTATCACTCACTCACCACTCTTACTGTAACCTGATATTATGTAGAAAAAAAAAAAAAAATAGTCAGAAAACTAAGTGATATTGATGACATGGTAATTTCTGCTTCTGATTGGTTGAATAAAAAGACCTAAGTCGAAAAACTATTGTTAAACAAATGTGTTTGGCTAAGAAATAAAATAAAATAAAAAATTACTAATGAAATACTATTTCTAATTTGTTTGATTACCTGTGATATCAAGTCACGTCATGTCACGAAGTACATGCACATACTCGTATATACATATATGATTATTTATACTGTAAATGCAACCATGCAAACCATAAGGATAGGGTGGGTGAAAAATGCTCTGAGAGGTTTAGCACAGCCCCACAGAGCAGGAATACACCCTAGAACGAAGCTTCGCGCCGCGAGTTTGCTGGTGGAAAATTTCTGAGGCATAGAAAGTAACCCAAGAGGTGTATATAAGACAGGACAGAATGAACCAAGAGCAGAGAAAGTACTCAGACAGAGAGAAGAACAGGCAGAGCAAACAGCTCTGACCTCCAGCCCTCGGCCAGAGCCAAGTGTATAACTGATTCCATCAATAAAGTCTATGACACGTGAACGTCTGTCTGTCTTTCCCACTGGGTGCCAAAGGGCAAAGTTAGTGGATTACAGCTGGCAGCTAGTGGTTTACACTCACTCACTCACCACTCTCTTGCACTCACCACTCTTACTGACTCACCACTCTTACTGACTCACCACTCTCACTGACTCACCACACTCACTGACTCACCACCCTCACTCCCTCACTATTCTCACTCACTCACCCAAGAAGTCTGAATATAAGAAAATTAGAGAGCAATAGGGTTCCTGTCTGGATGGCAGGTCTTACCATCAGGCAAAAGCCTGTCGTATTTCTATTTTATATAGATAATATATATGTATTCATATAATATCATATGATAATTATCTGATGCACTTCTTAAAAAGGATACAGATTTGAGAAAACTGCAAGGCACTTTCAGTACCATTCTCAAGCTTAATTGCTACAAACTTATTTGAACTTAAGACTGCAGATATATCTGTGTCTCCAAGGACTTCATCAGTAGCTTTTGAAGCATCTGATGAATCTGGAAAAAGAAAGAAGAGATAATTACAATTGTAATGTTAAAGCTCTACACTAATTAAAAGTAATATAGTATTCATAAGCATTAGATAATAACAAAACAAAACAAAAATGTTATTTTTTTATGTATGTGTGTCTCACTAGAAACAATGCTTTTAACTATAAAGATACTAGCAGACTCTATCATCAAACTTTCTTATATATGAAAGCAAAGGTCAAACAATATTCCATTATTCAGGTACCAATACTGTGCCATACACAATCAAACTTTGATTAACCAAGTGACCAGACAATTGTGATATATTCTCAGAAAAAAAATACAGTGACCATTAAGCATTTCTGGAAGCTCAGGGAAGAATTCAGACACAGTTTGGGGTTTTTAAAAATATAAAAAAAGCCTACATCTATTTCTTATATGATTTTCTTTCTACAAAAGAATTTTTGTCATTTTATATGTATAAAATCCCAACATACAAAATATTTTCATTATCTATTATATACAAAACATAAGATGTGGTTATACAATACATAAAAAAATATGACTATACATCCTGTAGGTATAGTAACTGAAAATCGTTTTTATTTCAAATAAGTTAATTTGGAAATCCTGAATAATAAATAAATTTAAAAACATTTATGCTCTCTGTTTTTTGGCAGGGTTTTAAATCATGTCTGGTTAATAAACCTTTTCAATGGCACCAATTTTAATTCTGACTAATAAATAAGTTTAATTACTTTTCTGAGAGGCATAAATTGTAATCCTGACAAGCAAATAAACCATAACATTTGTATTGTTTCAAATCCATACACTTAACTACATCCACATCAAATATCATTTTATAGTTCCAGTCTAATTCCTGTCTGAACATACCCCGTGTCCTGTCAGAAGTCATCCACAAAAACGATACAGAAAATATTTTTAGATACAGTGCAGCAGGTAGTAATGCAGTATTATTGGATAAAGACGCAACTACGCGTAGCGAAAAAACAAAGCTTTCGGCATGACGTAGCTTGAATTATAACGTACCACCATAAAACCCTTTTCTTCCGGAAACGAAAAATAATCGGGATATATTAAAAATAATTAAAAAACAAGTAACGGGAGAGAAGGGGGGTTCAGGAGGGGGCAAAGCCCCCCTTGGCTAGGGCAGACCTAAAATCGGTCAGTGAAAATGAACCTGCCACACAGTGGCTTAAGAAGGGGGGGTCCGGGGGGGCCGAAGCTCCCCCTTGGCTAGGGTAGACCTAAAATCGGTCAATTCCATGGCCAGTGGTTGACATCCGTTTTGAAAAGTTACCGGCCACGCAGGGGGGGTGAAGCCCCCCCTTGGCTAGAGAAACCCTAAAAACTAGGCTAGGTTAGGTTAGGTTTATGGGTTGGGTTTTGATTACAAAAAAAAAACGTTAAATTTCTCGCCAGAAATTGTTTAGTTCCGTATCGATGGTGGCACGCGTGTGGGGAGGGAGGGGGGGTGTAACTCAACAACGAAAGGTTTCCGATGAAAATGAGTTGCGAAACTGTACAAAACAGAACGAAACCTACCAGAAAAAATATTGTGTCGTGTCTAGAGGGTTGGCTGCGTCTTTATCCAAATTTACCAGTAATGCTAGATGGTGTCAATTGGTTATGGGCAATATCAATTATTTCATTGTTCTAAGACCTTTTTTTTCTACACAATTTTTTTTTATATCTCTCAACTTTTTGCTAGTATTACAAATGTCACCCTTATTTATATGTGGTGTATGAATAAAAATAATTTAGTTCATTAACTTACCATAAACATATACCACAAATATGGCATTCTGTGTTTTGGCTGAGCTGATCGCCTCAGGAATACTTCCTCCAAACCACTTCATTGTTGCTCTGTTTTAACCACAAAGAGCAACTTACTGAAAAGAAAACAACAAGAGTAAACAGATAGTTTGGGTTTATATCTTAACTGTAAGGAAATCAGAAGTCAAAAATACTTACAAGAACTAAAGATGATATCTGTACTGTTCAGGAATGAATGATTGGCATATGCAAATCCATCAAAGGCCTTGTGATTAGTGCTCTAGAAAGGCCAAAAAATCTTCACCACGTATATTCTAGCAAGACATATCTGAGCAATTCATCTTCATTAAGGAAATAGTATAATCTCTACCTTACCAAGTTTGTTAGCCTTTGCCATAGTGTGATAAGGGGAGGCCAGATCAACTGCATGACAATGTGTCACTAACATGCCAAACTTCAAATTAAAAGCCATCAATCACTGATCACAGCAAATTTCAAGTGGATTTTGGAAAGAAAAAAGTCCCTTTTTGAAAACTACATTGTGTGCCACATCTACCTATAATTGCTGTTAACCCAATGATGATGGTGTGTCACACGGGTGTGACACACCAGGCTAAATGCCTAATGACAGGGCAACACACCAGTGTCGATGCAATATTGCATAGGCCCAGCGTAGGAGGTTGCCACTTCTCGCCTGGCCCATCGGGATTGGGTTAAGGGGAAATATTTGCTATACATACAAAAAATGTTAAAATCCTTGATGAAGAAGTATAAGTACAATAATGCTGTTGTGAATAAACAGCAGCTAAGCTCT
>BOPN01002162.1:135000-137500 GCA_017312705.2 Penaeus japonicus
AAGAATCACAAAAAAGGATAAGAATATAATTTCTTTGAATCTACACCTTGATATGTGCAAGAATAGGTACAGTCAGGCTCTAATACAACTTTTACAAATGTGCTATTTATGAAATGAATTGAAGATAACTGGAAGCATATGTTATTGAAACTTATTTAATATTCATCATCTGCGGTAGATTAACAATTAAGCCCAGAACAAGGTCTCCTACTAACTGTGAAATCAGAGATGAATTCTACATTAGGACAAAGAATAACACAGGAAATGCCTCTCAAGGTGCTGGGAGCTGTGCACGCTATATCGATATATTGCCGACAGGAGTGGCATTAGGCAAATATGAGTGGGTTAAGAGATAATTCTTTGAAAGCTAGGCTGTCCTATTAGAAGAGAAAAGAGCTTCAAATGCCAAACCACATCCTGATGCTTTTTTCTGTACTGCTCAAGGTTTAAGTTTCAAATATTCAAATCTATGTATAAACATTTATCAATGATAACTTTATTGAAGTTTGAAGTTCTTTAAATGCATGATACTAAAGAAAAAGTGTACATAATAGTAATTTAATTCCCAAATACACTCTACCAATATTTTGATAATTCTTTTCAATTCTTTTGCACTGCATGCTGAAGTTTTGAATTTTCTCTACTAATATAATTTAGAATAAATTCAATAATAAATAATATTTACAAAATGCCATTTAAAATTTTGGATATGAGATATCCAAAAATCATACATCAGGATTTAAAAAAAAAATCTGGAGGATATTTCTGGATCTATAACCTAATGCAAAAGACAGAATTCACAATAATATATTATATATTCACAATAATATATTCATTTTAATTCTGTATGTTTGGAAAAATACTTTCTAGAAAATGTTTTCCAAGTAAGCAAAAGTCTGGAATACAAGAATTTTTCTTACAAATAAATAATAACCGCTTATCCTGATATAGGAAACCACACAGAATGTAACACCATTATCTAAAACATATTCAGTAATATATTCTGTAACTTTTTATATTTTGTTAAAATCAATTACCACAAAACATAAGCTTGGGGGAAGTCGGGTGCATTTATGTGTGCCTGCTGTCAACAGTGTCTGCTTTAAAGATTGCGTCTACATTGGCACTGAAACCTTTCAATTTTTGGCAATGATGACTCAGACACTAGAGCATGTCAACAATAGGTAAACACAAGTATGGCCTCAAATATGAATCAGTTTTTAGTGCATGCTGTTACAACACACAATACCAGTACCAACAATACCAATTATAGTAACCCATACTTACATGAAGAAAATATTCAGTGATTTTCAAACCCTCTAGCCGTCAATGCTAAATGTCCTGTAGGTACTAAACTATGACACTAAAAGCATATGTCAACAGAATATTTCTAATTTAGAATGACTTTACCCTTAATTTCTGAGAATATGTTAGATTCCTCCCAAGGAAAAATGTAATGCATAAACATTTTATTACACCTATTTGCTGAAATTCAACTCCTTACTGCTTGCCCGCCTATTTTTGATCACATTGGAATTTTAAGTCTGATTTATGAATCTGGACACTCTTCTAATTTGCTTGGAATAAGCTGCATTCTAACTTGAAACTATCTGGAGGATTAAATTGCCTAGAAAAATAAATCATATGCATGCAGTTCTAAGTCCATGGAGTGGCTGGTTTACCCCAAACAAAAGTGTACAATGCTACCATCATAATAACTCTGTAGGTATTTACCTTTCTCTGTCTATCTACTGACAAGCTCTGCATATAAAAAGCCATCAAATCAGTAGGTATCTTATTAACATACAAATAAACTTTCCTTTTTAACTTCAATTTTATCAGGAACCCTGGATAATTTGTTTTTAAAGTTTTTTTTTTTTTACAATGAGTACTGTCATTACATTTTTATGCCCTCTTATTGTCATGGAAATAGAACCCTGAAAATCAAACCTCACTACCCACCAAAGAAAGAAAAATAAGAACAATAAAAATTATAGTAATAATAATGATGAGAATGATGATATTACTATTACTATTTCTATCATTATAATTATTGTTATTATTATCATTATCATCATTATTATAATTATTATCATGACAATCAAAGTGAATAATATTAACAATAATAATAATTACAGGAAAAAGGTGGAATTAGCTCATTTTTGCAGATTAACATCCCAGAGTTCATTTTCGATATTATGGGCCATACTCAGCCCATTTTAATATAAATAAAATGTCTGTGATGCCTCAAAGGCTCATTTCAACATTTTTTCTTTGAAAGTTTTAGTTATAATAGTAAAGTCTGTAAAAATAAAATATATATATATATGATTTCTTGATAATTCAGCACTAAAATTTTCTAAACTTGAGGTGTCGTAACAAATGATTACCTTTGAACCAAGGCTGAAGACAGGACAAAATACTCAAAGCCAACACCAGAAAGCTCATTCACTTGAAAATGACCCTTTTTTGCAAAATTATTACACCACACTTGAAAATC
>BOPN01002162.1:160000-162500 GCA_017312705.2 Penaeus japonicus
GTTGTTGCTACTACACGATGCGCCGTAAGTCTGCCGCTGCAGCAGAAGGGGGGCCGCCCACCAGGAGGAATGGGCGGAGTTAACCTAAGTTCTGACCTAGGTTCCGATAGGGCGATTGGTGGGGTCCGCATTCCGGTCCCCGTGTTGCGAGGGCAGCCCGAAATCTTCCGAAGTTTGCTCGTTTGGTGGAATGTTTTGGCCGTTGGTGTCTTCTGCGAAGAGGCAGTTAGAGATGGCATTCTACTGAGGTCAATATCACGGGGTGAGACTTGACCTAATATCGCGAGGTCAGAGCGTCACTAGTGTCGCGGGGTATAAGGCTCCGTAGCCACAATATACTATAATTAGTGGGTTCCTGCCGAATTAATTTCTATGAATTGGTAGCGTGTAGAAATCAATTGACACCCCTGGATTAGTTCTTAGTAAATAAATAAGTTGCCATATGAAAAAAATATAAAACCGTGAAAAATAAATCTTAATGAATATTCTTCAGTATTGTATAAAGTATAATATATGAAGACTGGTTCATATTTATAATTAAAAATAAAGAATTATGTCCAGCTCCTATGAAAAATAAATACCGTCAGGAAACAGAACTTAGCTTGTATTATATTATGATGTGATGCTTCGATGGGCTGAGTCTTCCATCGCCCGGCTGATTAAAAAAAAATCACACAGGGGGAAAGCGAAACACCGTTGTCTGGCTGAGAATGGATCTATTTCCCGCTTAACGCGGCTTATATTTATAACTTTCACGACGTCATAAGCCACGTCGAACAACGATTAATAAAAATAAAATATATACATAAATGCAAATGAAAAGCCACAAAATTCATACAAAATCATCATCAGGAGACAGTAAAACTGAGAAAATTATTAATTCACACTGTAATAAACTGAGAGAAATTAAAACAGTAAAATAATGCGTAAAATTGATATTTCTTAAAACAAAAACAAAGCCACTGTAGGTGTGGAAAAATAACGAAAAATTAAGGTAAAAATTAATGACAATAAAAAATGGCATAACAGGTTAAAGAACTCAAAGATGAAGCGTGAACAAATATACTTGTAAATGAATCGCAGACGAAAGTATGGAGTGAAAGGGCAAACTCAAACAAATGCGAATAAAACAAACGAAGCATAAAAACAAATAAAAGGCAGACAAAAAGAAGATAAGGTAGCAGCCGAAGATCGTACAGTAAGGCGAAACGCGCGAGACGACGGGAGATGAACGGGAGATGACTGGGAGATGTGAGGCTGCGGGATGCCACCTTACACTAATAATGATTATGATAATGGTGATATTAGAGATGGTTACATTTATGATGATAATAATAATGATTATAATGATATAAATTATAATAATGATAATAAAATAATAATGATAATGATGATTATAATAATAGCAATAATAGTAACAATAATGATTATAGATATAATAAAAGATATGACTATTATAGTAATATCAGTGATTGTAATCATTATTATTACTACTATTATTGACATAAAAACAATAGTGATTATGATCGAAATTATGATAGTAATGATAATGATAACAACGGCAATATCAATGGTGATAATGATTATGATAATGATAATGATGATAATAATAGTAATAATAATAATAATAATAATAATAATAATAATAATAATAATAATAATAATAATGATAATAATAATAATGATATAATAATAATAATAATAATAATAATAATAATAATAATAATGATAATGATAATAATGATAGTAATGATGATAATAATAATGATAACGATAGTTATGATGATGATGATAATTCCAATGGTAACAATGATAATAATAATAATGATGATAATATCTATAATGATAAAGTTAATTATGATAATATCAAATAAAATGAAAATTAGGAAGATAATAATTGCAGCAACATAAATCTAATTAAAATCTCCTTAATGTGCGTAAACCACTCCCTCTAATCCAGCGTGACTTAAAAATACTTGACGAAGAGTGACAAGCTTGTAAATAAATGAGCTTATGATTAATATTCCTGCGGACGGAGTAATTAGTGCTCGACCAGATTGTCGTTTTAAAAGCGAGTGAATTAGTCCGCGATTTAATCTCGCACCTTTTACCTGCCTTTCAATATCTAATGTGAAGCGTCACAGCCATTTATTTGACCGCGCTGTTCAGATCATCGTCAAAGTTCATGGGATATGTTGGGACTTTGATTAATGTGTAGGTGGGAGAGGTAAGGTGAAGGGGATGGGGATGTGTTGGTGTGGGATTGTTTGTGCTTTGTTTGTGGTTAGATTGATGTGGCTTTTGGTCTTTGAGTTTTGAGGCTTCGTTTTGTTTTGATTCGTGTGATGTTTTGAGGGTGAGGAGGTTAGAGTTGTTCTTTTGTCGGCTTGTGTGGTATTTTTGGGATAGATCAGGTTTGGAATAGGTAGTCTTACTTGTAAATTGATATGTAATAGATCCAACAAAATGTAATCATTCATGTTCTTGTTTAAAACGTTTG
>BOPN01002162.1:167500-170000 GCA_017312705.2 Penaeus japonicus
TGTTATCGTCGTGTTATTCTTTATGATGCTATAGTCTATGTTATTGTTGTTGCTTTTGTTATCCTCACGTAATTATTATTGCTGTTGATTTTATTATCACTCTCATTATTGCAACTGCAGTATTTTGTTATCAGTATAATAGTCATTTCTAACAATAGTATTAGTATTATAATCATAATTTTGTCATTTTCATCATCATTATTATCATTATCACCGCTTAATGCTCCTTCATGTCATGAGATTCATGGACACAGAGAGATATACTTCATGAATTAAATTTCCAAGGACACATTTTTTTTCTTGTCAATATACAAAGTCTATAAATCATACAGAATTAGGCATTACATATCTTTGATTCAAAATACTATCAGTAAAAGCAGAAACATTAGTTTTATATAAGGATGCAGAAAAAAAATGTTGAAAACAGAACTGGCGTCAAATCAGTATCATTGTTATTATCATTATTGTTATCGCTGTAATCATCTTCATTGTTATAATTATATTTATTATCATTATTAATTGTCATTTCGATTAAAATTAATATTATCATCATCATAATTATCATTATCATAATTGTTGTTATTAATATTACTACTATTATCATCATTATCCTTATCATTATCATCATCATAGTATCATTATCATCATAATTATTACTACTATTGTTACTATCATTCTTATCATTATTATTATTGTGTTTCATCATTATCATCACTGTTATCACTAATGTTATTATGTTTTTATTTTAATTATCATTAATACTATCAATATAATCATTGTCATTATCATTACCATCTATCATACTGAACTTATAAAGAACAAAATGCACAAAAAAAAAAACAAAAAAAAGAAAAAAAAAACTCCAATACCCACATAAATATAAAAAGCCAAAAAAAAGAAATGTAAAGAAACAAAGCCCAAACTCCAAAGCAAAATGAAAAGCAAAAAGCGAGAAATCTGGCACACGCCAAACCAGCATTTCCGGGCCCCGATAGAGCGAATCGGAGGCGGGCGGCCAGTGACGAATGGCGAGATGCCGTGGGCGGGGAGGAAGGCACTACTTCGCTTGTGGGTTGTTTGAAGGCTTTTTGTTTTCTTTTGTTTTGTTTTTGTCATTTTATGTGGTTGTGTTTTTGTATGATTATGTTTTTTTTGTATTTGTTTTGTATTTTGTTAGTCTTTGGTTTGATTTTGCTTGATTTTGTTTGTTTTTCTTCGTGTTTTTTTTCTAACGTGATTTGTTTGTTTTTTTGGTTCTTGATTATTTTTGTTCTTGTTTGCGTTCATAATTTTTCTTCCTTGCTTGTTTTATTCGGTGTGTGTATATTGGTCTTTAATCATTGTTCTTGTTTGTATGTTATTTTTTTTATTTTACTTGTTCTACTATTTTTCTTTATCCTTCTTTTTCGTTTGTCGTGGTCCTTATTCATATTTCGTTTGTTTTGTTTTGACGAAGCTGAAGTGGACCATTAGTCTTGGGTTTATACCCTCGAGTTTGTTTGTTTTCAGATTAGAAAGGCAAAAAGCTCTATTTGTTGAGTTATAGTCTCTGCATTGTGTTTACTATATTTTCTTGCCATTAGTGTTATTAGAGAAAGACATAAAAAACATAACCAAAACAAGGGAAAGTAAACAGCAAGTACGAAAAGTACATTAAAAGGAAAGAAACAATAGTGGTGAGGAAAGGAAATGAAAATAGGACATAACGGAATAGGAATATGACAAAGAAAACAACAATGTCAAAGGAATCCTTTTATGAACGAAAAAAGAAATTTCGGGATCAAAGGCCATCACTAATTATCATTGTCATAACACCTTGGTGCCAGTGAATAATCATAAACATTTCCTAATGAAACTGTAAATCTGCCGACGCGTGCAAATCCCTCTTGAGGTCAGGTCAGGTCGAGAAGGGAGGAAAACCGAGGTCAAGTCTCCACGTGTCTAATTAATTGTTCTCGAGTTTACCCCCACCCCTCCACCCTTTCCTTAAAATATTCCGTAATATATCGTTCCGTTTTCCTCCGTCTTTCGTGTATTCTTCCGCGTCTCTTAGGTAGGGTTTGAAACGCAAATGCGGTTGAAATGTGAGACGCTCTGAACGATAACTTATGGGGAGGAAAATGTCTCAAGAAAACAGCCGAGAAATGGCGCGAAGACCTTTTGTCGAAGCGGAACCGGAAGATGGAGTCAAGTTGAAGGGGGAACTACAAAAGTATACAAACGAAATCCATCTTTGTTTACCCCCCCCATCAACTTTCGAGACCGTTGAAAGAGCCTATCCGAATCCGCCTGCACTCTTTCACGAGCGCTTTTTCTTTTAACACGAACGCCCAGTGATTCATTACCAAATCCGAGCAGATGTCACCTAGCAGCGCAAGCAAACCCAGATAGTTGACTTTTACCCCCGCCTCCTTTTCTCCTCCCCCCCCCCCCCCCCCCACCCTTCCCCGATCTCCCCTCCACCCCCTTTTTTAACCCTATCACAGCGGAGGGTTGACAT
>BOPN01002162.1:185000-187500 GCA_017312705.2 Penaeus japonicus
TATTCTTAAAATCACTCTTATCATTGTTATTGTTGTTATCATTACTGTCATTATTATCGTTATCATTATTATGATTACGAGAGAGAGAGAGAGACAGACAGACAGAGAATCATAACAAATAGACAAAACGAGAGCAAATAGATAAAATAAATAAAATAAAAAAAGAGAAAGATAGAGAGAGAGACAAAGCTACACAGAGCGAAAGAGAGAAACTAGACTAACAGAACCCCATTCTTGGCGCCCCCTTGCATGCCTTCGTCCCAGTGTCCAAGTTGATGCCTTTTCGCTGTCCGTGTGGTTTTCACTCCACTGGAATTTCTCCACATTTCCCACCCCGAAAAAGGAGCTTGTTTCTCGAAAGTTATCTTGAGACTCGCGTGGACCTGTGAGCTCAGTCAAGGATGAAGCAAAGATTAGATCTGTTCCCTTGCATGGTGAAAATGAGAGAGAAAAAGAGAGAAAATAGGTGGGGGGGGGGAAGGAAAAAAGGAAGAAAAGTCTCGTAGAGTAATTTCTTTCCTAGTTGGGAGACATTTTCGTTGAATGGAAATTTTTGGTTTCGTTTGGATGGTTGCAAGTACTCACTTAAATGTACACATAGTATCATATGCATATGTATATATATCGCGCGCGCGTGTATGTGTGTGTGTGTGTGTGTGTGTGTGTGTGTGTGTATGTGTGTGTGTGTGTGTGTGTGTGTGTGTGTGTGTGCGTGTGTATATATCACTATATCATAAACCTATGATATATATAAATCTATTTCGTCACGTTTTCTATGTGATGTAAATGCAAGGGTGATATTACCAATGAGGATAATGACAACCAAAATATGAAGCAATGATAGTGATGACAAAAATCATGAAAATAATTATAATGATAATAATAGTTATGATAATGATGACAATGATATCAATCATTATAAAAATGATAAGGACAATAATAATGATAATGACAAAAATGATAGTGAAGATGATGATAATCATTATAATAATAGCGATGATTATGATGATAATGATGATAATATTGATAACAATAGCAACACTGATGATAAACACAGCAATGATAAATTATAATTATACTAATAACGCTAATGATTATAATGATAATATTAATAATAACAACAACAGTAATAACAACAACAATAATAATAGTAACAATAATTACAAAGATAATGATAATCATTATAGTAATAGTAATAATCATGATAATAGTGATGATGATAATGATAACAATAAAAACAATGATAATAAACACAGCAATGATAAATGCTAATTATACTAATAACGGTAATGATTGTAATTATGGTAATAATAATAATAATGATTATAACAACAGTAATAACAACAATAATGATTATAACAACAATAATAACAATGACAATATTAACCATAAGCAACAATAAGAGAGATAATAACAGTAACAATTGTAATGATATGGATTATGGTGATAATGATAACAAGAATAACAATAATTATGATGATGATGATGAGAAGGAGGAGGAGGAGAATAATGACACTGACGGGGACAATGACAATGAAAATGATAATGATAACAATATTAATAATGCTTATAATGATAATAATAATGATGATATAGAAGTAATAATGATAATGATGATGATAATGATAATGGTAATAAGGATAAAGATGTCATCATCATTATTGTTATAATCATCATCATTATCATTATTAAAGTAATTATATTGACTATGATGATGATAATGAGAATAGTGGTGATGATAATAACAATAATAATGATAATAAAAACAGTTGCAATAATAATGAGAAATAAAAACAGCACCAATAATGCAAAGAACAGCATCAACATTAGTAATAATACCTTGCAACATCCCGAGGTCATTTCAATTACCGCAATTACCACATCAATAAAAGCATTATCCCGTAGTCCCTTCCAGTGGTCCTACCCCCCCCCCCCCTGCCCCCCGTACTGCATTGTACACGCACCCCCTATCTCCGTTCCCCTAGTGCCCTCCCCACCCCCTGCCCCCCTAACTCAAAATTTGATCTTTCCGAAAACGAAAATGTAACGTCAGGTTCAACGTTTGTTATCAGTCATGTCGAGATTAATGGCCGTTGATATGTCGGTTCATCTTTCTAGTTCTCTCTCTCTCTATCTCTCTCTATCTATCTATCTCTCTCTCTCTCTCTCTCTCTCTCTCTCTCTCTCTCTCTCTCTCTCTCTCTATCTCTCTCTCTCTCTCTCTCTCTCTCTCTCTCTCTCTCTCTCTCTCTCTCTCTCTCTCTCTCTCTCTCTCTCTCTCTCTCTCTCTCTCTCTCTCTCTCTCTCTCTCTCTCTCTCTCTCTCTCTCTCTCTCTCTCTTTCTCTCTCTCTATTTATCTATCTATCTTCCTATCTATTTCTTTTTCTCTCTCTGTCTCTCACTCTCTCACTCACTCGCTCTCCCATTCACTCACTCACTCACCCACTCACTCGCTCACTCACTAACTTACTCTCTCTCACTTTTCCATATCTCGTAGCC
>BOPN01002162.1:192500-195000 GCA_017312705.2 Penaeus japonicus
TGCAACTTTGCAACAACTTTTGATGATTGTTAGATATTTGCATTTTGTTTCTTGCAAAAAAAAAGGTTTAATAAAAATGTTTTTACAAATGCAGAATTGTTATAATAAGTGAAAATAGAAAGCACGGGGAAGGGCCGACAATACGTTATTCTGAAGAACCATATGGTTACTGACCAACAACCTTTGAATAGCATCTAAATTTCAGCATAACATATCCAGAATATCCATGGACACTTAAATAACGTAAAATAAAGACCCTAGAATTAATAGAATTCACCCATAAAGAACATTGGTGAACACTAATCTTCACCCAAAAGAAAGAATAGAGACGAACGCCAGACCCCACTCCCCCCCCCCCCCCCAACATCCATGAAAGAACATAAACGAACATCAGTCTTCCGGCGAAGAACACAGACGAACACATCCTGTAACCGAAGAGAAGAACATCTCGCGAAGAACATAACCGGTCAACCGCATCCCTTTCCCCCTACAAAAAGGAACGTTCTCTTAAAAATGAACATAAACGAACACCAATCCTCCCCCCCCCCTCCCTCCCATCCTCCCTCCATCCTTTCCCCTCTCTCCCTCCCTCCCCCTCCCTCCCCCCTTCTCTCTCGCTCTTTTCTCTCCCTCTCTCCCTCTCTCCCTCCCTCCCCCCTCCCCTCTCTCTCCCTCTCTCCCCACACGTCACCGCGTTAGTGTTTTTGTTCGTATACACACGCGCGGATACACGTGTAAGCATCCCTGTACCCGCGCGTGGGATAAATTCCATCGTCCATCACAGCATCAATGAGGGCAGCCTCCAGGGCGCGCAGCATCAAAGGGAAGGATTGTGAGGTATTGGAGGAGATCTAGGGGGGAGGCGGAGATTAAGGAAGGTCGGGAAGGGAAAGAGAAATGGAAATGGAAAAGACAAGAAGAGAAAAAAAATGTGAAGAGGATAGGCGAGGGATGGGAGAACGGGTTTTGTTTTTGTTGTGCAGGCATGTTTCTGTGTGCGTATATGTGTATATATATATATATATATATATATATATATATATATATATATATATATAAATATATATATATATATGTGTGTGTGTGTGTGTGTGTGTGTGTGTGTGTGTGTGTNAAAGCCCCTACGCACCCCGCCAAGAACACTGAAAGAACACATCCTACCCCTACCCCCCCCCCCGAAAAGAACACCCCCTTAAAGAACATAAGCACCCCTTACCCCCCCTCTTCTCCTCCAGAAGAAAGAACGAACAGTCCCCGAGTAACAGTCTCCAGCCGACCATTAGATCCAGCCGAACAATAATGGCGCCAACAGTGCATCAAGCTGTTTACTTAGACGGTAAACAGTGACTGGCGGCGGTTCGAAGGCGGTGCGGTCGCAGGTCTTGTGTGTAAACTGTTAACGCTGCTAACCCAAACAGCGTCATGTACTGGTGATCGCGGAAGGTCCATCACCAAACACATTGTGGATCAGGTGGTCTTTGTACGTGCTGTGTTTACGCAATATTGTAGACTGAGGGTTAGATATACGTTGGAGATATTTCCGTTCTTGTTTCTTGTTATTCGCCTGTGTAGCTTTTTGTATCATTGTCTGTTAGAATTCGAAGCATGGTTTGTGTATGATATACTTTTTTTTCCCAAAAAGTTTGGAAGAAAAAGTAGAAGGGAATCATAAACGTGCTGAAATTCGTGTAAAAGAGATTGTTTAACCGTATTTCCTTTTCCTGTTGATTGTCACGTGTCTCGGTCGGTATTCTGGTGACCTGGCTCTTCCTGACTCGAAAGTTCATGTGACCTTTTCTTGAGTGTGGCGGGTAAAGTACAAAGGTTTCTGTTTACTGCCACGTGGCCCCCTTCCCCCCTCCCCTCCCCAACCCCCTCTCTCACATCCGGGGAGTGCCAGGGGTCAGCTTGCCCAAAGACGCAGCTGACCTTCGCTGACCCGGGAGGCAAAGAGAGGGAAATGCGCGACGGAAGAGTTTGAAGATACACATACATGCATACATATTACATTCAGCCTAACATATATTACATCCATCCATACATGCATACATGCATATAATCATACATACATATAAATAGGTCGATTATTTTATTGTCTATATCAATACATGATACAAATTACTTTATCGATTTCTATATCACCTCTTTATATTCATGTCATTCACTTTTTCAAATATATTTTTTAAACCACACTATTCAAAGATCGTCACAGAAATATCATCAGCACGCAATATCAATATCCAACACTAAAACACAAACCCCAAAACCAAAATTCTATAGTTTCCGCTACGACGACAAAGGAGAACTTTCGATCAATTTTCCGTTATAGAAAATGGGTGAAAAACTTCGACAAGAATCGTTCCAGAAGAAATATGTTACAACCTAAAAAAAAAGTAAACAAAAAGCACTGAACTGCGGCTTCCCACGCGAAAAAAGTAAAGAAGCTCGACTCTTCTCACAAATAAAGAAAACACGGAAAAAGAAACTGTGGTATAAATAA
>BOPN01002162.1:197500-202500 GCA_017312705.2 Penaeus japonicus
ATTAAGTGGTCTATGCAATGGATCATGATGAATTAATAAACTTGTCGGAGTGAGAGGCCCGGTGGCTGTCTCTCCTGAATAACGACGAGTTCTCAATGGCGCAAATTGCTGTCTACTGCACACGCTCAGCCACTCATGTTGCTCCCTGGCGCTTCCTGGCGGCAGCTGCGAGCACTAATCTTTATCCATTCCACGACCCGAATTTAGGGCCTAATCGCTAACATCTCGAGTAATAACAGTGGAAATGTGTTTAATATTCAGCCATTTGTCGCTTCCTATTCCCTTCTGTCTGTCAAATCTAAATACGTCCATTGACTTGAGATAATCCGGCACATGAGAACATCATAAAACATAAGGCAATTTCTTTGGGTTACGACCTGAGTACAGCAATAAAATTCGGCTTTTAATCGGTCATTATGGCTTATCGTGACTCGGGTTGAAGGCTGGGCACGGAAAAAGGAAGACGAAGCCAGAGGGCCAAGGACACCGGTAGGCATTCGGACGAACACTTTAAACAAGGATTTATTTGTGATTTGCAATAAATTAGATACTGTATGGCATTTTGTAAATTAGAAGTACATAGAAAAAAAACAGATAATTAAACTAATTCAATTTGTTTCAAGCTAAAAATTTATAGAGACAAGTAAGGAAAAAAGAAAAATGGGAAAAAAATCCGAACAGCCTGCCCTGGCTTCAGCTTAAAGGCGTGGCGAAGGTAGCGTAACAACAGGTATAAACATCACTTCTCTCTCTCTCTCTCTATCTAACCATCTATCTATCTCTATCCCCCTGTAATTATCTATCTCTGCTCTGCTCTCTCTCCCTCTCTCTCTCTCTATATATATATAACTATCTATCTCTGTCTCTCTGTAATTATCTATCTCTGCTCTCTCTCTCTCTCTCTCTCTCTATCTATCTATCTATCTATCTACTTATCTATCTATATCTCTCTGTGATTCTCTCTCTCTGCTCTCTCTCTCTCTCTCTCTCTCTCTCTCTCTCTCTCTCTCTCTCTCTCTCTCTCTCTCTCTCTCTCTCTCTCTCTCTCTCTCTCTCTCTCTCTAACTATCTCTCATTCCTCTTCCTCTCTCTCTTTCCTTACTCCCCCTCTTAAAACACGAACCGCGCCAGAGAACCGCTCATTTCGGATTATTCACGGAACTTCGCTGTGCAGAATCAGTTACGAAACCGCTCTACGCAAGTGGTCTTTCACTCGAGGTAGCAGAAGGGGCCTCTGTGTTGAATGCCTATTGGTTACGGCGACTGTGGTTTGCGGTTGTGTTTCGAAACTGTACGCAAAGGGGGCTCGGGTTGCGGGGTAGTGGGGGGGGGGGGGTGGAGGGGGGTTGCACTCTCTTTTTTCGTTGCTGTTGTTGTTGCGGTTGAAGTGTGATGATTGGATTTTTTTTTTCTTTTTTTTGTCATTGCAGTCGTTGCTGTTTGCGTCTCTATGATTTTTTTTTATTGTTGTCCTCTTCTGCTCATACATCATTTACGAATTCCTATTATAAATATTGATATTGATGGATTCAATATTATTTTTATTGCTACGTGCTTTGTTGCAGTCTTATAATTACCAATCGAATCATCAGCATCACATTTAATGCCATCATCCTTTTTTACCATTATCATTTTCATGGTTTTCACACACACACACACACACACACACACACACACACACACACACACACACACACACACACATATCCACGTAACGGCAACTATTCTATAGGTGGCGATTTACGCAATACCATCATATCAAGGTTTCGTGCAAATGTCCATGTTGCATCATGGGGTCGAGCAGGTGTTACGTTACGTCTGAGAGTCTGATACTCCTGTCCAACTTCTCTTACGAAGGGACGAAGAAGAAGAAGAAAAAAAAAAAAAAAAAAAAAAAAAAAAAAAAAAAAAAAAAAAAAAAAAAAAGAAAAGACGAGAAGGAATAACTAAGAAGAATTATGTCCATCTCCTTGCCTGTGGATCACGTTTTCTGCGGCACTGTCGTAAAGTCGGTAATCTCGGCTTTATGTTATGGCTTATCGCCTTAGTGGAATTGATTCTCTGATCCGGCTTAATATAATGCTGTATCAGGTAGTCCGTTAGAATTATTATCGTTATTTGTCGACACAGAAAATCATTACGAGGACCGGAATGCCCTTACGTAATGTGATAATTTATTAATGCTGATATAAAAAAAAAAGGATCGTCTTGTGTGTCTCATCTCGTGTCCGTAAATTATCGAGTTTCAGGTGTTAAGTATCCATGCAGACTCTCTGTTACTTATGCATGTGTGTTTTCACTTGTATGTGTGTGTGTGTGTGTGATTTGAGCTTTTCTTTATGGTATGGACATAAGGACTTAAGATATTTTCTCTTGGAACTAACACTGAGGTTCCGTCGACTTAGCTGCATAGATCAAGCAAAAAATACGTTTGGTGAAAATATTAACAACACGGGCAAGGGAGACATTTTTTGGAAGATTCTCTTCTTTTTCTTTTCTTATTTTGTCTCAGGTATGTATTTTGCATGCTAGTGTATTGTATTTCGACAGATTTTTTTTTTTCAGTAGATGCGTGCGTGTGTGTGGGTTTTGGTCTCTCTCTCTCTCTCTCCCTCCCTCTCTCTCTCTCTCTCTCTCTCTCTCTCTCTCTCTCTCTCTCTCACCTGCCACTCTCCTCTCTCTCTCTCTCCCACTCACTCTCTCTCTCTCTGCTCTTACTCACTTACTCCTTACTTGTCTCCTCATTCTCTGCTCCTCTCTCTCTCTCTCTCTCTCTCTCTCTCTCTCTCTCTCTCTCTCTCTCTCTCTCTCTCTTTCTCTCTCTCTCTCTTTTTCTCACTCACTTACTCTGTCTCTCTCTCTCTCTCTCTCTCTCTCTCTCTCTCTCTCTCTCTCTCTCTCTCTCTCTCTCTCTCTCTCTCTCTCTCTCTCTCTCTCTCTCTCTCTCTCTCTCTCTCTCTCTCTCTCTCTCTCTCTCTCTCTCTCTCTCTCTTTCTTACTCACTTACTCACTTACTTACTCACTCATTCTCTCTCTCTCTCTCTCTCTCTCTCTCTCTCTCTCTCTCTCTCTCTCTCTCTCTCTCTCTCTCTCTCTCTCTCTTATTAAATGCTACACCTTCCCCTTTTAAACCTGTCCGTAATTTCTTTACTTAACCTCTCCGCCCTCCGCCGCCCCCCACCGCCCTCCGCCGCCCTCTGCACTCCTTCCCTTCACCCTTTACCTAAAACTCCTAAACTTCGTCCTTAATCCCCTTGTTATATCTTTCCTAAAATGTTCCGTTCCTTTCTGAAAAAGATATTTAGTCCTTGATCAATTTTCTTTCAAAGTCTAATCCTATCTTTAAATCCCTTTTCTCTCGTTTCTACAACTGTCAGCCCTTTATTAGTTTTCTCTATCTCCCGTGTATTCTTTCTCCTCCCCCTATTTCCCCTTTTTTTTACTTATAGTTTTTCCCCCATATTCTGTTCTTTATTAGTTTTTCCTTTATTTTTCGTTTCTTGATTTTTTTTCTGATTCCTTATTTATTCTATTTTTCCTGTTTTTGTTTTTTTTTCTCTCCGCTTCTTTATTCACATCTTCGTCCGTTTTGTTATCGTCCATTTTCGTTAGTTCTTTACTTATCTCTTTTCCACTCCTTTATTCTCTTCTGCTTTCATACGCTGAGCCTTCTCTCACAGTTTCATTCTTCCTCTTTTTCTTTACTTCTCAATTTCGCCCTTTCTTCTTTCACTCCGTTCTCCCTCTCTTTCTTACTCATCTTTCCTACGCATTCTCTTCTTAAACTCCTTCATTCTCCCTTTTACCTTCTCTCCTGTCATTTCCCTTCTCGTCTACTCCTCAATTCTCCTCCTCTGAGTCCACTCCACTACCCCCACCCCCGCCCCTGGCAATGCCCCATCCCCAGGGTCGAGGGCATAGTTCAAACAAGCCGACAGACACGGGCCAGTTTGTGTCCCGCGTATAGGGAAAAACGACTGTCACTTCCGGGGAAGTTTCCCTGCGTCTCGTTGTTTCGACGTCTATTTTTCCCCCTAGTTTCCCCCCCCCCCCTTTTCCTCTTTCCTTTTCCACGGATTTAATTTTTCATTTCGAGTAGGATTCTTTATCGATAAAAAAATAACTACGTACAGGATTTATATATACGAAAATGAAGAGAAAAAAAACATAGACATTATGAATATTACATCATTTCTCTTAGGCCTAAGAAGAAAATGCTAGCAGCGCGTCGGCTATTGCATGGCTAGGTTCAGTGTCGTGTTGCCCGGGGACGGTATGTAATGAATTTAGCCTTTCTGAGGGGACAGGGATGGCTACGAAAGAATGCCATTCTGTATTCTTTATCCCCGAGAATGGTTATGAAGGGATTATCGCAAAAGGGATGTATGTGACGTTTAGAGAGAGGGAAAAACTGAGAGGGGGGACGGAGAGGGAGAGGGAAAGGGGAGTGAGAGAGAGAGAGAGAGAGAGAGAGAGAGAGAGAGAGAGAGAGAGAGAGAGAGGAGAGGAAAAGAGAGGAAGAAGAAAACTGTAAGAAAGAGAAATGAGGGGAAATTAAGCAGGGGAAGAAGATTGAGAGAGAAAGAGAGAAATAGAGGAAATGAGAAGGGAAAAAGGAAGAGATAGATAGATAAAGAACACGTTCGCCCCCCCCCCCTCCCCTTCCCCTCTTACCCGAATAACAAGGGAGCTGAAGCAAGAGCTCAACCCACGGCCGTTAGATCGGCCAAAGCTCGCCCCGCTCGTCCAGCCACCGGTCAGGCCAAAAGGAGCTTAGATGTTGTTACGGGAATAAGCGTCCGATGAGCTTGCTGGGTCTTACTGAATGATGTTATCCCGGTTCGTATTCAGCAGATTTGCCCGGGATATATGGAACGTCATCATGGCAGCGCAGGAGAGAGCAATAAGATAATCAATAGCTGCTCGTAGTGTCTTCGAGTGAATGCGGTATGGCAGGTTCATACGAGGACTTGGTTAACCCTTTCTTTTTTTTTCTTTTC
>BOPN01002162.1:215000-220000 GCA_017312705.2 Penaeus japonicus
TGCATATATGTATATATATATGTATATATATATATATATATATATATATATATATATATATATATATATATATACATATACATATACATGTCTGTCTATCTCTAACTATCTATCTAACACACTCTCTCTCTCTCTCTCTCTCTCTCTCTCTCTCTCTCTCTCTCTCTCTCTCTCTCTCTCTCTCTCTCTCTCTCTCTCTCTCTCTCTCTCTATCTGTGTGTGTGTGTGTGACGCGTGCTTGCAGCAGAGTGTACCTGATTATGCTGTTTATTTGTTTTACACCTAGAATAAATGCACGGGTATGAATTCAGGTGAGAGTGTGTATTTATGTTTATTACACAGCCATTTATCTCAGACTATTTTCGGAGAAAATCGGACCCACCTCAGAGAGATAACTCGGGCCACTTGACATTTTGAAATTCCCAAAGTCTTGTTTGTTTTCCGTTTCCACTTGATGGAGCATCGACAGGACAAAAGGAAAACTTCAAGGAAAGCAATATGTTCGCAGCTTAAATCACTGATCTTCATAAGATAAGAGAGGACGAGGGTGTAGCAAGCGATTACGTGTGTAACGAACCGAACCATTCACTCTCCACTTTTCAATATTCGATTAAATTTCGTTTTCACCTCTTTTTTTTGTCTAATTTTCTCTATCTCTTGGTCTCTGAATTTGTATTGTCGTTGTGTCTCGATCTTGAGCAGTCCTCCGCACTCACGAAAGAAATGAAAATAGAAAGGAAGACTCATCAGAGATTAGCGTAGAACGTAAAGGGAGCAGGAATGTAAACAAAGTTTGTTTTTTTTTTCTTATTTTCCCTCTTTTTTTCTCTCGCTTCTTTTTCGGAGTTTTGTTTTTCACAATCCTTTTTATTGTTGTTTATTTCACCAAGGGCAGTTACATTTGATTTCATAATTGTTTAATCCAACCCAACAATTATGCATTTCACAAGTATAAATGATTAAAGAAATCAAATACACACATAAACAAATAGACGTTTCAACCCTACTCTTTCCCCGAATTTCCATTTTTCTCGAACGTCAAAAAAGATAATAATAAATAGATGAAAACGTTACAGCGTATCCACAAATGTTTGCACTGAAGAGAAGCCGACCGTTTGAGTGTTTCGCTTGCTCTATGATATTTTCATGTTGGAATTTACGATCAGCAAATGTCCGCGAACTAATGGCTATTTCGCCACACCTTAACAGACGCAAATGTATCTGGGAAATATTACACATACTCTTCTAATCTATAAACACCGTAAACTGTACATAAACCAGCTACATAAAAGTTGCGCGTAAAATTATTTTTTTCTTCTCTCTTTTTCGGAAGTGGAGGCTACCTGAGCCCTAAATTCTAATAAAACGTTTTTATACATCAAACGTTTCTCGAATATAAATAAAACGGTTATTACCTGAGGCTATGCGGGGCGGTCGGCTTTCTTTTGAAAAGCATATGTAGGGAATGAGGCTGTCGCAACTTTGACAAAAGGCGCTTCAAGTTCGAAAAAAAGTATTCCCTTATTGTCTACGTTAAAATAAGGATTAAATTCCTCAGAGAAATGAATGAACAGAATATTAAAAAGGGTAATCAAACAAATTCAAACCCGCGACCAGCTGTTATTTTTCTATGGCAAAAGAGAGAAGTGGGTAAGGGAAATGTATATTTTTTTTCACCTGCTTTATTTACCCAAGTTTGTCAAATATATTAAATCGGTTAATGGTGCCCAAGTGTGTCGTCTTACTTAAATTTTAGTAACACCAGGCCTACATTATTAATCCCTTGAAGTTGTCGTCTGCATTAACTAAGGCCTATAAATGTCAAAACTTTTTTTTTTTTTTTTTTTTTTTTTTTGAGCTTTTAAAGTTAATGCAGGGGTGAGGAAGGGAAGAAAATAGTAAGGGTTCAAGGTGTGGATTGAAAGCAAGGGGAAAAAGATGATGAAAAGAATGAAAAAACAAAACACAATTACGTGTTACTACAAAGGATGAAGAAAAATCAATGAAAAAAGCGAGTATGAAATCGAACAACAAGAGAGAGAGAGAGAGAGAGAGAGAGAGAGAGAGAGAGAGAGAGAGAGAGAGAGAGAGAGAGAGAGAGAGAGAGAGAGAGAGAGAGAGAGAGAGGGAGGGAGGGAGAGAGAACGATTCCGAAATATCGCAAACCACTTTTGCATCCGATGATGGCCTCTCCAAATTTAACTGTGGTTTTCCCCTTTAAGTAGCATCGCCCCTTAGTCTCACCGGTCCCTCCCCTCCTTCCTTTCCCTTTCCCTCTTCCCTTTTACTAGTCCCCCCCCCCATTTTTTCTCGCCCCTTACCCCCCTCCGTAAGTGTCACCCTAGAAACTGGAAGTCATAAATTGGAGGAGGCGGCAAGTGTGGCCAAAAACCCAACGACGCTACAAAAGAATATTTCAGGGAGAAATGCGAAAGCCTTCATTAAGTGTGTGTTCATGCTCAAGAATGTATATCATTTTCCATTCACAGAATTCAACGTTTTCTCGTAAAGTGCTGACAGACTCACAAGAAACTGAGAAACAATGAGGAAGTCGTCTTCAAAAGCCATAGAGATTAAAAAACAACAACAAAGCAAAGGTAAACGAATATATAAAGCACCAGACATAAAGGCAGTCCAGAACACCTGCTGAAATCAGTCGAAGGGTGCCAGATATTTACCTTCCCATCTAACAGATCACTGAAATCCTTGAACACAACGTGAATCATGGCGGCCACAACATTGCAGTGACAAAGCGCGCTGTGCAAGTGGTCGAAACAGATCAAGTGCAACAGTCTGCCAGGTTGGTGTTCAAGCGCACTTTATCCTGTCCTTTGTCTCCGCGAGATGTAGGAGTTGTACACTGTAGATGTACCGTTGTTTGTCTTCCCTGCTTGACTGAATGGCTTGGAGATATTGAATAAAGGGCCGTGACTAAATGTCGGCCAGATTACCTACTGGGTTGTCAGCTGCGTAGCTCTTGGCTAAATGGCCGGTCGGTTACTTGAGTCAAGGAGTTAATTTTAAAGCTGATGCATACGGTGTGTAATGGCAGAATCATTTATATTTATTATACAATGTTTATTTACAATCTGTGATGAGAGACTGTACAAGAAAAATAGTTCAATTCTGGTAAATATAAAACTACTTTAGATGTATACAGGGCAGATGTTCCGCAGACAATGGTTTAGGACTTTAGAGTTTCTAGTGGTAAACAGATCGATTATGGTTATTTCTAGGGTTAGCCTTAGTCTAAGAAAAAAAATCGTGGTATGTGCCATAACTGAGAAAGAAGTCAGTCACAATAAGTAAAGGAAAAAAATTATGCATTAATTTTTTTTTCAGGATGAGTAGTTGAAATTTGACAAAAAGAAAGGATGTTAAAATCCTTGATTTTGATGCCCATGACTCGTATACGAAAAGACAGAATTATTTACGTAAAGTGAAATAGGAAGTTCAAGGGGGAGAGTCATTTGTAAACATGGACTAATAAAGAGGAAAGCGCAATGGAGGTGTACAGCCACCTAACCTCATACATAAAGAGTCATGTATCTGATTTAATAAACACCAGAAAAGCTAGTAAGTCCTTGTATTTGAGACTTTGTTGCAACGTCTAATTACCAACTTAGTTCTTTATGACAAGAAGTAGTCATTTCCTTGCACTAGGAAAAATGCGAAGTATGTATCAGAACATATATTGAGTATTTTGTTAAAAACGGGACCCACGCCATAACGGCCGTGTGTCCTATCTGTGGACACGACACGACGGAGGAGGTAACACCGAGGCTTTCTGCCCCGGACACCTCTGAGGCGATAAGGCTAAGCATTGATATTCAAGACAAAATCGAAAGGGAGGCAGCTACAGGCCGCATCGGGGGAGGAGTTATTACCACGCAAATGTAATTCAAGCCATTAGTGTGGCGCTCACACCCCGCATTACCATCCAGGAAACATCCGGGACACGGTGACATGCCCCCCGACGCCAGCCGCCTGTAGTGGCAGGGGGGCAGAGTGGGCACGGGTAGTCCTTCCTCGTCGCGTCGTCGTTGGCAGAGGACATCGCCGTCGACCCTCACCCTCATCCCCCTCCTCACTCTCCTTTCCTTCTCCTCCCCCCCCCCCTCCCAACCTCCATCCACCCTTCATCTACATCTCCCTTTCCTTCTCCTCCCCCTTCCCCCCTCCCACCCTCCCTCCACCTTTCATGTACTTCCCCCCTTCCTTCCCCCCCTTTCCCTCCCCCCTCCTCCTTCCCTCCCCCTTTCCCTCCCCCCTCCCTCCTCCCCTCCCCCTTTCCATGTCCTTCCCCTCTATTCCCCTTAAGGATGCCAGCTCCAACCGCCAGTCATCGCCACCCTGGAACCCCATAAATCCATGCTCCCTACCTGGTTGTTGCACTCCCTTTTTTGCAACTGCACCTTTGATTTATTTCAACCTGCAACGTTGACTATAGAAGAGCTGGCGCGTTCCGCTTTTGGCGAGGGGGACCTTCGGCGTGGCATTGCAACTGGCCCTCATTATTCCCTGTTATCCAATTGACCTCGAGAATTAGATTTATTATAATGACCCGAGAATAATGGTGTTGTGTATAGTGTGGCATAACATGGCACTGTGATATGATTAAGGGCTATTGATGCCATTTTGATGAGAGATCTATCATATAATAATCAAGTTCTATGAGGCTGATATGCATTAGTTTTCCTGCACCTACCCTGCCTCGTGTGGGAGAAGGAGAAGGAAAACAGAAGAAAAATATCCCCAACAAAAGTGATGAGAAGAAAGGGAGCAATATTAGCAAATCAAATAGTATTAGACAAGTCAACCTTATTAGCATAAACAATAATTACAGTAATAACAAGCAGCGATTATCTAATTATGTTTCGTTAAGTAATTATCGGCAATTCAGTGAGTCAACCACTGCAAAGCAACCCCATAGATATCACAATTACACCTTATCGAACAACACAATTAGCAACATAAAAATAGCTTACAATAAAGATAAA
>BOPN01002162.1:227500-228689 GCA_017312705.2 Penaeus japonicus
GTTTTTGTCCCGTGATTTATTTTCTAATAGATTATTCTCTTCCTTCAGTTTTATGATAATGATTACTACTAACTATCGCGATCATTATCACTATCTCTATCCCCATGATTATCATCATCATCACCATTATATATTTATACATAATACATTATACATCTTTACAATTTTTTATTAAAATATCGATCTTTGATATTATCAGTATCGTTATTGTAATAGTTATTGCAAACGTAATTGCTTTTTTGTTTAGCAAACTTCAACATGTATCATAAACGTTAATCAGGTTCTTTCGATTATCTCTGTCATGTCAGTTTTTTCATGAGGACAATCACCACTATTTTTGTTTATGTTATATATAATTTTTTTACCTAATTTCAGTTTCCATTATTGCCTGTATCTGGGCAGTGCAACTATCATGGTATAATTTCTGATGATTTACTTTCACTGTAGGTTTTATTATGCCTTTTATGTCACCAATTCTTAGTATAGAGGGATCTTGCAGTTTATACTTATCTCTTTATGTACAATCATAATTAAGCATTTTGTAGGTTAATACCGAAACGCTGATAAAGTCAGTGACATAATATTATTCACTATATTTTTTCACCTATTCTCCCTTTGCAGAAAATGTATACTTTCTGTTGCCTTTTCCGTTCCATGCAAATCTTCCTGATAAGTGCATGACGAAGGAGTATCTGCCCCCTTTTCACCTCTCTTCCCCTCCCCTCCCCTTCCTCCCTCACCTCCGTCGTATCTCACGCCCACACGCCCACTCCTCTCTTTCCTATCAATTTGAATAATTACCTACACTACGCTCGGTGGATCTCCCGTCTCACGCTTATGCTTCGTGATTCTCTTCTTTCTCATAAAGCACTTTTTTTCTTCTTCTTTTCTTCTTTCTTTTGTTTTGTTTTTGTTTTCGCTTTTTTTTTTTTAAGTATTCTAGGAATTTACCATATATATAATCTTTCATTATTGGTAGATACAAAATAAGGGATGATGTATAGAAACAAAATGCTGTCTTCTCATGCACCTGTACCTAGTCTCTTTCTTTCTCTCTCTCTCTCTCTCTCTCTCTCCCTCTCCTTTTCTCTTTCTCTCTTTCACTCTCCCTCTCCTTCTTCTCCTTCTTCTTTTCTCTCTCCCTCCCTCCCTCCCTCCCCCTTTCTCTCTCTCTTCCTCCCTATTCCTG
>BOPN01002163.1:0-2500 GCA_017312705.2 Penaeus japonicus
ATATATATATACATATATATACTTACATAGACATATATGGTTTACTATTCCATTGTATTTTCTGTTATCACTAATGATATTCTTTCCATTTCCTTATAAATTATATTCAAGTGTGAATACGGTTCTGTTAGAGTCAAGGTAGAATATTTGTAATATAGATGATACTATATTGTACTACTAATAAGTAAATTTTACACACGAAATTCCATAATAAATCAGTTACAACTACAGGTATTCATACTAAAGTCCTGTAGTATGAAAATGATTTACTAATTACACATATAACGACAACGAAATAATTCTTCATTTTCCCCTCAATGGATTATTATTATGTCAAGGGTTTAATGTATGTACGTAAAGTCAAAAACTTGTGGTCCATGAATATCAAGATTATGTGCTTGATAATGCTTTTTAAGTCACCTTTAGAGAGTAAACTTCAAAGGGAAGATGTTTAATGACCATAACATTTTCCCATTATCGAGAGATGACACTTAATGGCTGTGATATGTTTAACGATGTTATTCAACGGTATCTGGAGAAAGTATTTATTGTATAGGAATGATACAAGGTCGTTGAATACTTTATTTTGCCGTATATATTAAAGTAAAAAGAAAATACATGAAGGAACGATTCCATGAGAATTATCTCAAACCACATATAAATAGTGACGCTGACGTTATATCCTTAAACCAATAACATTTAGAAAAATCCTGAACCTGTTTCTTCTTCTCATGATTTGCCCTTTTTGTGTTCTGGTCTGTTGACGCTGATGTTGGCCACTACGGCAGGAGGCTCTGAGCCAGTCTTTGTACTCAGCAGGGGCGTCTATCTTCTCCTTTTGTGTCGCCTTCAGAGTATCAGGCTGGACGTGTGAGGGAACTGAAGTCACGTGACGAACCATCACTGAGGCGTCTCCATCCTGTCCACGTCCTTCTACCATCAACATCCCATCTTCCACAAACGCCCGCACCTCGTCACATCCGCCCACGTCAACACTGTATTGCCATGGCTTGTCTGCGTCCTCGTCCTTCTTGCTCTCCTTCGTCGAAGGACCTGCTTCCTGACCGTTTCCTTGTGCTCCATGAGCCTGTTGTCTTGATCTTTACTGCTCTTTGCCCTCTCTGTTATTTTAATCTTCCTCCTTGTCATGCAAAGAGATGTCGCTGAACGGGACGAGAAGCGAGGAAACGTCGCGGAGGAGGAGAGGGCGGCGGTTGAGGAGAGATGTCCAGCGTGGGGAGGTGTCGTGGGCGTAGCGTGTGACGTGGCACGTGGGGCAGGGACGGCGAGTCATGATCAGGCCTGCATTGTCGTAGGTGTCATCAGGCCAGAAAGGCAGTATGCCCATGTTTCTAAACTGTCGAGTAGCCGTAGGAAATATGCCAAACATATTGCCCGATCTATCGGTTGCTTCTCAAACCAAATCGGTAGGTCTTTTGTTTGAAATTTTAAACCATCTTCTTTCAAAGAAAACCCCGTATATCAGTCAACAATATTGCATATTATGTTATCTTACGAAGCTGCTACTATTGTAGTCAAAAGTGTATTGAGACACCCCTAACAACAGTGACTTTGCGCACACAGAAAACGCTACCGACTTCCACATGATAAGAGAAAACGAGAAAATTCTAAAATCTTCTATTACCCTTTTATAAAATAAACGAGACTTCGATGACATGTGAGATATTTTCAAAACGAACACCTTTACCAATCGTTTTCTCATTATCAACATATGTACTTCATTTGCCTTTTTCTGATGAAACAGTCCATTAATGAATGATTTCCTTTTCCTCATAAATTATTCTCAAAATTACAAATAAGCAACCGTTAACTGCCACTATATTCACCCAGTTGTTTATTTATGAAAATATATTGAACATCCATTTACATTTTTCAAATATTCATTTTCCGAAGAATCCTGACTCTTCTAGGAAGTCCTGTTAATTCTGAATGTGTAATATACTACTGTAATGTAACTGTCCTTATGGTGTCACTTTGTTATTGCCTCTATATGCCAATGATGCACATACAAAAACAAACGAAAAACAAGTTAGATAAAAATACAAATGAATAAATGGATGTGGATATAGTTATATATATATATAGACAATGTATGCATATATATATATATATAAACACACACACACACACACACACACACACACACACACACACACACATATATATATATATATATATATATATATATATATATATATATATATATATATATATATGCATTCATTTATATACTTACATATATCATCGTTATTGTATATACCATTATCATTAGAATTTACATTATCAAATCTATCATTATCGCTGTGTTACGAATATTGTTATGAAGTTGTACGTTATTTGTTTATTTATCTTTTTGTTTCTTTGTTTTTCATTGGTATCATCGTCATTATTACGATTATCTATATCATCATCACCGTTGATATTAGCGTTTTTTCTGTTGTTATCCTTGATATAATTTTTGTTTTTCCTTTAAAAATGT
>BOPN01002163.1:22500-35000 GCA_017312705.2 Penaeus japonicus
TCAGGAAGCAGGTCCTTCGACGAAGGAGAGTAAACCGTGGCAGTATAGTGTGGACGTGGGCGGATGTGACGAAGTACGGGCGTTTGTGGAAGATGGGATGTTGATGGTAGAAGGACGTGGACAGGATGGTGACTCCTCAGTGATGGTTCGTCACGTGACTTCAGTTCCCTCACACGTCAAGCCTGACGCGCTGAAGGCGACGCTCAAGGAGGATGGACGACTCATGTTAAGTTCCAAATCTGACACAGAACCTCCTGCTGTGACTAACATCAGCATTAACAAGCCAGAACAGGAAGAAGCAAGGAATGGAGAGAAGGAGCCGATTCAGGGATCATCCTAATTAGAATAATCCCCTTATGTATTATACCAGTAATTGTATGCATAACCACTAAAGTTCTACTATATTGTTCTTCCATGTACTAAAGTCAATAAAAATGTGAATGAAATTCACTTGTTTCTTTCAATGTTCTCCTATATTTCCAACTGCTGAGTTTAATTAATTTCTTATAGATGCTGAAATTGGTCTGAACTTCAGAGCACATCTTCGATCGAATCTCCCCTAGTTAAAATGAAAAGGAGAGTAAATCTTACATGAGGAGGTAAGGCTCTAGACACAGCATGTTTAATTCAATGAGTGTTGCGCAACTTTTGCTTTATATTGCAGTAATTGTCAAATACTGTTCACAAGCCTGATTCGCAAGGATCGTCTTGCCAACTACCAACCTTAGAGACTATATGCAAAGAGGAGAGCTTCAATCGATGTTGCAGATCAGACACATCACTACTAAATATCGTGAAGCCCTTGGTAAAGTTCACCCAAGTGGGTCTACCTTTCGTAGTACAGGCAGACTAAGGGCTCAGTCAGACGAGCGGGTTGGCCGCCGCGGGTGCAAGGCGGGTCAGCCGCCGCGGAACCGCTTTTGAAAGAGTTTATATTGATTCCTATGTAAAACGCTGGCTGATGTCACACGGGCGGTCTACCCGCCTGACCGCGGCGGGTGAGACGCATTTCCCCAGTTGAAACCGCCGCGGCCAGCCCGCCTGGCTATGTCAGACGAAAGGTTTACCCGCCGCGGCCGCCAGGGCTGGCTGAACCACAGGAGAGGGAAAACGTGGCTGTGTTGTGAGCAACTATGTTCGATATTGAAAAGTTTATATGCGATTCAATGGATTCTTCCAAAAGTGACAGCAGTTCATAAAAGGTTTGGCGGGACATTCGGAAATAATTGAAAAACTTAGTTGGATCATCTTCCAATTCTTTGAATAGGAGATAGTGAGCACCTTCTGTTAAACGGGCACTAGTTATAGGGTGTGCCCATAACCGTCCACGGCGCCGCTGTCGACGTTTCTTTCGAAGCAATAGTGTTAACAACAGCACTTTCTGTTCTAAGCTCATTTTTTAACACAACCTTTCGCTGCAACGGCAAGTCTTGAACTGAAGCGGCAGCCGCCTTTACCATGTCACACGGGCGGGTCGGCCGCTAGTAAACCGCAGCGGTTTAGTAGCGGCCGACCCGCCCGTGTGACATGGAAAAGGCGGCCTGACCGCCAGCGGGCAAAAACCGCTCGTCTGACAGAGGCTTTAAGGCCTTGATAAATATTTACATCCAAGTAAGCCTTTGTAGTACAGTCATATCAGGGTTCTTTTTTAGATATTGCTATGTAGTCTCATGGGATCTAATTGAATATACGATATCGTTGTTTAAATGATTATCTGAAAGTTCTAATGATTTCCTCGCTTTTGAAAACTATAGTTTCAGTATCACGAAACTCATTATAGCTTGATGTTTCGAATCAGTAAGAAGCTTCGTCCAATAAGTAGAATGGCTTGATATAATTTTCGTAAATGTCAAACTGTCTTTGACATTATCAATTGTACCTATTGTACTGAGAGACATTAGAACAATTGATGTAACAATTGAAGTGTAACAGATAATCAACAAAAAATATTAATCGCCTATTCATACACAATTGTATTTGTCTATGCCGTCAGACCGATGGCATCGCGAATTTGTTATTCGGCAGATGTATAAAGAAGAACAGTAATACTGGCAGATAAACCCACTATACACAAAACAGATTTATTGAAAATGAGACAACAGTTTCAAGATCCATCTGGATCCCATCTTCAGACCTGAAGATGGGATCCAGATGGATCTTGAAACTGTTGTCTCATTTTCAATAAATCTGTTTTGTGTATAGTGGGTTTATCTGCCCTTTATCAACACGGAAGAGTGTTTTGCAAGTCAACAGTAACATTACAAAGAAAAACCTCAGGCTCCAGACACTTTATGCTTTACACACACACACACATACATATATATATATATATATATATGTATATATATATATATATATATATATATATATATATATACATATACATATATATATATATGTATATATATACATATACATATATATATATATATATATATATATATATATATATATATATATATATAAGTATATACATGTATATACATATATATGTATATGAATATATATGCCAATATATGTGTATCTCTCTCTCTTTATCAATCTCTCTCTCCCTCTCTCTCTCTGTATATAGATGTGTTTGTTATGTAAGTGTAAGTATATTTATTTATATATGCACACCACACGCACGCACATATATATATATGTATATATATATATATATATATATATATATATATATATATATATATATATATATATAATTATATATGAATGCATATATATACATACACACACACACACATTTATATATACATATATATGCATATATATACATATATATGTATATATATATACATATATATGTATATATATACATATATATATACATATATGTATATATATATATATTTATATATACATATATATGTGTGTGTGTGTGTATACAAGTGACTCACCGTCCCTGCCCCACGTGCCACGCCACACGCCCACGACACCTCCCCACGCTGGACCTGAACCTCCTCTCCTCCTCCGCGACGTTTCCTCGCTTCTCGCTCCGTTCAGCGACATCTCTTTGCATGACAAGGAGGAAGATTAAAAAAACAAAGAGGACCAAAGATCAAGACAACAGAGGAAGACCCATAGAGCACAAGGAAAGGTCAGGAAGTGGAAGGTCCATCGACGAAGGGAAGCATCAAAGACAAGGACGCAAACAAGTCCTGGCAGTACAGTGTGGACGTTAGTGGCTATGACGAAGTGCGGGCGTTTGTAGAAGATGGGATGTTGATGGTAGAAGGACGTGGACAGGATGGTAATTCATCAGTAATGGTACGTCATGTGACTTCAGTTCTCTCATACGTCAAGACTGACGCGCTGAAGGCGACACTCAAGGAGGATGAACGACTCATGTTAAGTTCCAAGTCGGACACAGAAGCTCCTGCTGTGACAAACATAAACATCAACAAGTCAGAACAGGAATAAGCAAGGGATGGAGAGAAGGAGCAGTTTCAGGGTTCATCCTAATTAGAATAACAGCTTTTTGTATGATTCTTTAATTGTATACATGACCTCTAAACAGTTCTATGATACTGTTCTTCATGTATTTATGTAAATAAAAGTACGTCAGGTAAATAAATACGCGAATGAAATTCAACTGATTCTTTTGGTGTTCTCCTACAGATCTAGCTGCATTACAAAGTATAAACTACTTATTAGAAATAAGTCAAATAATGTTACTTTGGACATATCTAACCAAATAAGAGCATATCTTCGATCCAATCCCACTCATTTAAAATGAATAGGAGCGTAAATCATGCATGAGAAGGAAAGGTCCTTAATATGTGTTTCATTTAACAAATATTGCGCACTTGTTAATTTGTAATGAATCAAGCAACTATTATTCACAAGCTTGATCCGTCGGAGTTGTCTTGCCTACTACCAACCTTAGAGGCTATATGCAAAAGAGGGGAGCTTTATGAATCAATGTCCCAGGTCACCACTAAATATCATGAAGCCCTTGGCAAAGTTCACCCGAGTGGTTGGTGCAATCAGATTAAAGGCCTTGACAAAGATTTACGTCTAGGTTTGTCTTCGTAGTGTAATCAGTTCCGGATTTTTTTTCTTTAAATATTGTAATAAAGAAGTAACGTAAAGGCGAATGGGATACTAATTGAATATACTATATCGTCATGAAGTTTCGTCCAATTAACAGAATGACTTGTTATAAATGAATGCCAAACTGATATTTTCAATTGTACCAATTATACTACGGGACAATGGAACAGTTAGTGCAACAACTGAAATGGAACAGATGATCAACAAAATATTAATCGATTGTTCATACACGGCTGTATTTGTCTATGCCTCTGTGACGTCGGCCCAATGATATAACGAATTTGTCAGTCGGCAGATTTACAAAGTGGAAGAGTAATACTACAAGAGAAAAATTCTACCTGACCTTCTTTTGATTATGGGAAAAATATTAATTTAAGTGACCTGAAAAGTGGACTATCCATGACAATCTCACGTACCAGACACTTTATGCTTTACCTTATGTTTGTACATATACATACCTATAGAGATAAGTATATACATGTATATATATATATATATATATATATATATATATATATATATACATATGTATATATATATATATATATATATATATATATATATATATATATATATATATATATATGTATATATATATATATATATATATATATATATGTATATATGTATATATATATATATATATATATGTATATATATATATATATATAAATATATATATAAATATATATATATATGTATATATATATATATATATATATATATATATATATATATATATATATACATATACATATACATATATCCGTATCTCTCACTCTCTCTTGTGTATATATGTTTATATATATATATATATATATATATATATATATATATATATATATATATATATATATATATATATATGTATACATATATATACATATGTATATATATATATATATATATATATATATATATATATATATATATATATATATATATTTTATATATGCATACATACATACATACATATATATATATATACATATATATATATATATGTATATATATATATATATACTGTATGTATGTATGTGTGTGTGTGTCTGTGTATGTGTGTGTGTGTCTGTGTGTGTGCGTCTGTGTATGTGTGTGTGTGTCTGTGTTTGTGTGTGTGCGTGTGTGTGTGTCTGCGTGTGTGTGTGTGTGTTAAATATACTGTAAAAAGACCACACGTATACGAATAACAATAATGATGATGATAATAATTATAACGATGATGATGTAAAGAACTATAACAATAATAATAATCATAGGAATAGAAATAACGACAATAAAAACGCAGATCATTTTAAAAATAATTATAATTAAGAGACATTTTCAGTGTCAAAGGGTAATAATAGTACATAAAAGGGAAACACCCCTCGTTCCCATTTGACCGCAGAACACGAGAACTTTCCTGGTGTCTCGTCCACCTCTTCCTATCTGTCATGAATCTTTTATTAGATAAGATGTTTCAATCCAAGGCAGATTACTTAATTGATATGGAAACAAACGTAAATGACGCATACACATTTATACAAACATACTCACATACTTGACTGTTTGTGTGTGTACTGTATAGATATGAATAGATAAATAGGCAGATATAAAGAGATAAAGAGATATATGTGTGTACGTATGCATGTGCATGCACTTGTGTATGTGTATGTGTGTGTGTGCTTTGTGTTGTTCCATACACATATTTCAATATATGTTTGATTTTCCAGACGAATTACGATGCTCTGGAATTCTGGAATTTTCTCGTTTTCTGTATAACTATTGAAGCGGAATTACCATATCTATATAGTGATGCAATAATGCACATTTGCAGTAATATAATAGTTACATGGTAATAGTAATGTTAGTAATTAATTTACAGTATTAATAGACATGAGAGACGTGATAATAGAAGAGTTTAGAATGTTCTCGTTTTCTCTCGTCATGAGTGCAGGGTGCGTTTTCTGTGTATAAAAGCCCATTTCAGTTTCAGTTCTCGCGCGACAGCAACATTTGTAACTCTGGAAGTTTTAGTCAACAACAACGATAAGTTTGCAAGATATACGCTCTACGAGTGCATAATTTCATATTATAAAGAGAAGAGCTACTAATTTTCTTCAGAGATCAATTTCAAAAGTAGGCATAATGTTTGGCGTATTTCCTGTGGCTCCTCGACAGCGTAACACCATGGCCATGCATCCTCTGTGGGCAGGTGACACCTGGGACATGATGGAGTCCATGATGGACGAGTGGAACGACGCAGGCCCGATCATGACTCGCCGTCCCTGCCCCACGTGCCACGCCACACGCTACGCCCACGACACCTCCCCACGCTGGACATCGCTCCTCACCCGCCGCCCTCTCCTCCTCCGCGATGTTTCCTCGCTTCTCGTTCCGTTCAGCGACATCTCTTTGCATGACAATGAACAAGGTCAAAAGAACAAAGAAGAACAAGGATCGAAGCAACAGAGGAAGACTCAGGGAGCAGAAGGTCCTTTGACGAAGGAGAGCAGACCATGGCAGTATAGTGTGGACGTGGGCGGATGTGACGAAGTACGGGCGTTTGTGGAAGATGGGATGTTGATGGTAGAAGGACGTGGACAGGATGGTGACTCCTCAGTGTTGGTTCGTCACGTGACTTCAGTTCCTTCGCACGTCAAGCCAGACACACTTAAGGCGACGCTCAAGGAGGATGGACGACTCATGTTAAGTTCCAAGTCTGACAGAGAACCTCCTGCTGTGACTAACATCAGCATTAACAAGCCAGAACAGGAAGAAGCAAGGAATGGAGAGAAGGAGCAGTTTCACGGTTCATCCTAATTATCATAACACCCTTATCTGTCTAAATAGTTCTATGATATTGTTCTTCCATGTATTTATGTCAACAAAATTACTTGAAGTAAATAAAAACGTGAATGAAATGCAATTGTTCCTTTCGGGTATCTCCTACTTATCTAGTCGCTTTGCAAAGTATAAATCCACTTATTAGAAACCAGTCTGATAACCTTACTCTGAACATATCCAATTACGGAGAATGATTTTACTATATTTCTTAGAGATGCTTAAAATGGTCTGCGACTAGAGCACATCTTCGATCCAATCTCACTTAGTTAAAATGAAAAGAAGAGTAGATCATGTATGAGGAGGAAAGGCCATAAACACAGTATGTTTCATATAATGACCCTTGCTTTATAATAAAGTAATTGTCAACTGCTGTTTACAAACCTGATTCGTAGGGGTCGTCTTGCTTACTACCAACCTTCTCAATCAATGTCACAGGTCAGACGCAACACCACTAAATGTCGTGAAGCCTTTAGTAAAGTTCACCCAATTGGGCCTCCCTGTCGTAGGATAGTAGTCAGACTAAAGGCCTTGATAAAGATATACTTCTAGGGGTGCCTTTCGTAGTACAGTCAGATCAGGCTCAACCAAAGCTAAGTTATTTTCTGAAAGACAAAGATCAGATTTTATAGGAGGCCTAAATCGCTTATCTTTGTTTTCACGAGATATTTTCCATTTATTTCCTTGGATTGCACACGTAACCTATCCACTGACCATCTAGTTGTAAGCTTCTTTTTAAAACATTTCAGAATGTCTTTGGTGAGGCTTTGAGTTGAAAATGTTAGGGTAGATAATCTTTATTATTTCAAATTTCTTAAAATATATTTCTCTCTCACCCTGTTGGAAACCTCATATATACTTTTTGTTGTATCATTTAGTTGCTTTTTCGAAATCTTGGACATGGTCTATTTCTTAATGTTTTTTCTTTGGAAACGAGTGTATATCTACAGCCTATCCTCATGTTCCGATTCGCCAAGAAGCAGTCACCATTCCTCCAACATGGCCGCTCATCCGGGAACTCGATAAGTTATAATGTCAGTGAAAACCCTCTATTGTGCGTTTTGTTACTATTACTATTATCATTATCATCAATATTGTTATCATTATTGTTATTATCATTACTCTACTGGTTTCCCATGTTATGATTTTATAAAGGTATAGAAAATTAATAATGAATTGTATTACGTAGTAGTACACTTATGTAGTAACACTAGAAAAGCAGTACTTAACACTAATAACATGATAATAAGAGCAAAGTTTAACACGTATGCGTATTTCATATTAAACCATTTGTAAACCGCAAATTTATTAAACAGCTGATAGAACGGTTTAGAATGTTCTCGTTTTCTCTAACCATGCGCAGTCAGGAAGCGTTTTCTGTGTATATAAACTCACCGATGGAAGGGGAGTCTCAGTTCACACTAGACTGCTGCCGAGCGTGATCTAAAATCCCTTTGCAACGCTTATATACAAGGGTGATAACTTTTGCGCTACATAAGAGGTTTCCCTGCGATAACAGAAAAGCAAATCTAGGATATAAAAATAATTTTTCTTGAAAAGCAATTGGATAATAGGCGGTATGTTTGGCGTGTTTCCTATTACTCCTCGACAGCATAGCAGCATGTCCATGCATCCATTCTGGCCCGGTGACACCTGGGACATGATGGAGTCCATGATGAACGAGTGGAACGACGCAGGCCCGATCATGACTCGCCGTCCCTGCCCCATGTGCCACGCCACACGCTACGCCCACGACACCTCCCCCCGCTGGACATCGCTCCTCAACCGCCGCCCTCTCCTCCTCCGCGACGTTTCCTCGCTTCTCGTTCCGTTCAGCGACATCTCTTTGCAAGATAATGAACAAGGTCAAAAGAACAAAGAAGAACAAGGATCGAAGCAACAGAGGAAGACTCAGGGAGCACAAGGAAACGGTCAGGAAGCAGGTCCTTCGACGAAGGAGAGCAAGAAGGACGAGGACGCAGACAAGCCATGGCAATACAGTGTTGACGTGGGCGGGTGTGACGAAGTGCGGGCGTTTGTGGAAGATGGGATGTTGATGGTAGAAGGACGTGGACAGGATGGAGACGCCTCAGTGATGGTTCGTCACGTGACTTCAGTTCCCTCACACGTCAAGCCTGACGCGCTGAAGGCGACGCTGAAGGAAGACGGACGTCTTCTGCTGAGTTCTAAGTCTGACTCAGAGGCTTCGGCGGTGACCAACATCAGTATCTACAAGCTAGACCAGCAAGACGCAAATCAGGGTGAGAAGAAGCAGGTACAGGATTCAGCTTAATTCGAATACAAACATGTACTAAGAAATACACATGATATACTAAAGAATCATATGTGTATCTATCCTTATGCAGGACTGACTTGCAAAACATCTTGGCAGATAACCCCACTATACACAAAACATTTATTAAAATCTGAGACTACAGTATCTGCCATTTATATACATATTAGTGTCTGCATTTATGTGTATATATGTATGTATTTATATATATACATATATGTACATTTATTCATTTCTCTGTATGACTATGTAGTATGTTTATTGACTTACTATTGTATTTGTAGAGTAAACACTTCTATTAAAGATATGTATCAAATATGCATTGAATAAATGTGTAAACGTACTTGAATTTTATTTCCTTAATTCGATAAGTCAATTAATCAGAATGCCTAGGTAAAGTCCTATATCATGACTAAATAAGAAAATATTAAAACCATTTATGATTTAATTTGATATATGGAATATCAAGATAGTAATGCCATTATCACGAAATATTGCCTAAAAGATACTGGTTATAGACGTATAAGGTGGTATATAATGAAATAGTCACAATACAAATATTGCAAGACTATAAATCGTAGGAATAATAGAAGAGTCACTCTTAAAATAACTGAGAAAAATACGCCATAAATGCTATTTACGTCATGAGCTTGTTTATAAAGTTCAAGAAGTCTAGAAAGCATCCTCCTCTGGCTCATTATCGACAGCAAAAATCAACTAAAAATTCTCTCACTGAAGTGATATGCTTAGAATAATACGGTAAACACTAGTTCTCATTAACATCAATGCTCCACCAAGTTCTCCCGTGTCGTGATCCTGTTCTTTCATGAGCTTTATAACTATGAATGTGATTTGTGATTTGTCTCACTCATTGAGGGTGTGGAACTTGCAATGTGAAAAGCAACCACCCATTTAGTTATCGTATGGGAACGTATATGTATAATGCATGAAGGAATAATCGTTTCTGAAGAGTATGTTGAATGGGTGACAGTGCATGTGTGAATGGATGTGTGTGTTTGTGGTTTTCGATGTGGGTATTCGGGTGTGCGGAATAATACGGTTACAAGTGTACATCTTATTTACTCGTAATCTTTTAAAAAATACTCTCATTTGCCTGGATTTTTATTTCACTGAGGAAACCAGGAAGCTATTTTTGATTGGTATTTATTCAAAATGAAGATATGAAATCATTAAAAGATCGTAAAGACACAAATACTAAAATCTTTGACACCGTAAAATGGATTATATGAGAACTTTGCAAAAGGAGAGCCGCTTATACTATTTAGTTCACTATCGTATAGATTTGTCAAAAGTGCTGTCACAATCAAAAGAATACGTTTATATCCCGACAATGATTATCTTTCAGCTGAAATTGATCTAGTGACCAGTTGTCCACCAGTTATCTGAACGTGATCTTAAAAGTTAATGTCTTTTCCAATCTTTGCGTCGAAAGAATCATTTGTTTTTTTCTCATATGAGGCTAATTGCACCTCGGTGCGGGAAATGTTATGATAAAGAGAGCTAAATTCCATTATCAAAATCACTGTTGACATAATTAAGATTAATAGAATTAAATGAAATCAGTGAAAATATTAAGAAAGGAAGATTAAACCTTCATCCTGCATTGAGAAACAATTGGCTGCTTTGTTTTTGTTTTACCCGATATGCACTTACTTTGATAAGAGCCCTCTGTCGGAAAAAGAACGATTTTCGGATGTTCACTTCGTCTCGAGCCGGTTGTCGCATCAAGATGTGCGTATGGTTTCAGTATTGGTTTCGGATATACAATGGCGACATGGGATCACATTAACAATGGATTGGAAAGGTTCATTGCTAAGTAAGGCACCAGTTCAAGCTCTACGGAAACAAGAACTCCATAAAGTCAAAGTAAGTAACACACGTGCTCTGAAAAGGGAGAGTGTCCAGGGGGATAAAGTGCCCCGACCCCCTCTCCCCCCCTCCTACTTGGCTAAGGCAAACTTTGTGACCTTCGGATTACCCGAGACATGTATATATATATATATATATATATATATATATATATACATCTATCTAAACAACTAACCCCATTTCTCTCGGCCAAAGAAAACTAAAAAAATCATGGTTTTACACCCGTGCCCTCCCACGAAACGAAAGTTTAATGCACGGTCGTGACTAGATAGATCGACAGGACGACCCTTCCACGACCTTGCGAGTCTATCTCCCAAGAAGTACCCACCAAGGACGGCGTCGTTGCCCTTGACGAGTCTCAGCCCCGGAAAAAGCACAGAAACTTCTTGCACGTGGGATCATAATGTTTTATATATCGATCCCAACATACAACATAGAACCAGAGTGTCTAAACTGATACCACTTCAACCACAACAAACACTCACTCTCACACATATCTCTCGTTGCGGTGGCGAGGGTCATTTCTTCGCCAAATGCAAAGAGAGTATCGACTGCTGCAACTGCAAGAGATCGCACGTCGCAGTTAGCAGATCCTACTCGAAACGAAAGGAAATACTTAAAGCAAAAGGATCTCAGATTAGGGAAAACAAGAACACTCCTCCTTCCTACGCTACAACAGCCGCTACACAATCCATTCAGACAAGCACACCCAGACCACACTCCAACCACCCCAAAGTAGAAACACCTTCACACCAAACGCAAACCTGAAAATCCAGGCCATATTACATGTCGCTCTCATCGTTGCTAAATACATCCAAAAAAAACATCCCCCCCCCCCACAAAAAAAGAGAAAAAGAGTAAAATAATAATAATAATAATAATAATAATAATAATAATAATAATAATAATAATAAAACTTTGAAACTTTGAAAAAGTATTATGTACAAGGTCAAGGTCAGTATCACGAAGTGCTCCGAAAAGTGTGAGGAAGGGTTCAAGGTCTAGGCACACTGACGCCTATGTTGCTAAATACATCCCAAAAAACATCGCAAACATATTCCCTCTTAAAGAGGTTTACCCGACATCGTCATTCCCGAGATCTTCGATGACAACAATCTATACAGAACTGAGTACGCCACACACACACAAACTGCACAAACACTAACACACTCTTGTTGCAACCTTTACCTCAATACAAACCAGACGAAACTACACAAGTACGTAAAAAGAAAGAAAGAAAAAAAACTGTTATGTACAGAAAGAAAAATGTAGGTCAAGATCAGCATCACGAAGTGCTCCGAAAAGTGTGAGGAAGGGTCCAAGGGCTTGGGGCACACTGACGCCTAGATAAGATTAAGTAGTCGTTGCGTTATGATGTCATATGAGATAATCGACACGGCATAGGCACCCGCGGATCACTGTGCACACGATACGCCGTACG
>BOPN01002163.1:50000-55000 GCA_017312705.2 Penaeus japonicus
AATGTCAGCTATATCAATCTTTGTTCATCTTCGGCCTTTGACGAGTTCGCAGTTCCGTTGATCTTCTCATACAGCTGAAGTCTACCTTGCAGGCGCCTTTCGCTGTTCGAACCATACATGGGTTTGAGCAGGGTCTGTTCGGTGCCCCGATACTGACGCGTAAACCAATTGAGCCATCAGCAGGGGAAGGGGTCGGCATAGGAGGGGGGGAAGTTGGCATGGAAGGGGTTACGGTGGGTGTAAGAAAGGAAGAGGACGGCGTTGGATGAGTGGGTGCGACAGGGGGAGAGGGCGGTCTTCCGTGCGTAGGTGCGACAGGGGGAAAGGTAGGGGCAGTTGGGGGAACCGAAGTCGTGACAGAGGGAAAGGTGAGAGGGGGAGAGGAGGACGTGGCAGGGGAAGCTATATCTAATGAGGGCCGTTGAAGGTCAAAAGAAGCGGGAGGGAATTCTATGCCATGTGCTTTGACGTTTACATCACTGGGGAACATAATTGGAGATTCAAAAGGTGAAACACTGGTAGATTGGAAGGTGGAGGGGGAGTTAGGGAAGGTGGAGGGGGAGGGTGGAAAGGTGGAGGGGGAGGGTGGGAAGGTGGAGGGGGAGGGTGGGAGGGCGGTTGGAGCTGCTGAAGGTGGGGATGAAGAGGTCGAAGTTGGGAAATGGAGAGAAGTTGCACTAAAGGTTGAATGAGATGCTGGCACAGAAAGTGGAGTGTCTGGCACCGATGATTTGGTTGCCGAAGCTATGAAGGGCCGGTGAGTGAAAGGCACTGGGTCTCGGGCGGATATGAACGGACCAGAAGAAGAGTGTGTTGCCACAGCGGGAGAAGTTGGCGGAGGCAGGAAAGGTATTTTGGCAGGCTGGGCTTTGAGTACAGGAGAAGGAGCTGGGATACTAGGAAGCGTTGGGAAATTAAGAAAAGGCGAAGGAGCACTCGAGATCCTGTGAGTGTGGGCCAAGAAGATTCTTACGTCCTCAGGACTTAAATCCTCGACGCTCTCTACTTCACCAGATTCCGGGGAGATAAAAGGATAATCAACCGGTAGAAATGTGAGCTGGGCATCATGGTGAGCGCGAATCGCGATCTCGTGCTCGTGTGGAGCGAACTGCTGGGGAGCGACGGGTTTGTGAAGGTTCGGGGCAGAGCGAGCGTGAGGCGGAGCCAGGCCAGAGTCAGCGGCACTGGCCCGCGAGGCACTGGAGGCAGGAGGGACCCCGGGATGGACATTGCCGGTGCCCAAACTACTCGCGCTCTGGCTGTCGGGTGTCTTGGTATGAGCATAGGACACGGAACCGGGCTGACGATCAGGCGTTTCATAAAAGGAAAGGTGTGACGCATCCTGGTGCTTGGCAGGGATATTAGGAGGAGGAGACTGTGATGATGCGATTGTGTCGCGCCTCCCGCGATGGTCAGACGGAGATCCGGCTAATGTTCTTCTCCGTCCTGAAAGATGTGAAATATCAAGGATCTTTTTTTCTTATATATATAAGATATTAACTGAATAGTTTTTATAACAAAATATGCGTACTGAATAACAACAAACCAGATGAGAGCCTACACCTATAGATGATATTTGGCAGTAAAAGAAGCTTCAATTACTATATTACTTTTTATGATATCACCACAGTTATTAATAAACAGCATCCGTGCTATTATTAACATAGAAAGTAATTCAGAGTAAATCAGTGGGCAATACACGCCTTTCTTTTCACTGCCACTACCTACAACACCACATTTTATCTCACCTGTTCCTTCAACCACGAGACCGTTATCGTTATTCCCAATGCGCTTGCTTTCCAAGGCCATGGATGGTTCCTGTTGTGTTGTGTTCGCTTGTTTTTTGTCTCCAGGCAAGTTTTCTTTAATGAAGGGAGATTCCTGACGAACTGCCTTTCCGTTTGCTTTCTTGATCACATTGGAAAATGTCATTTTCCTTTCGCTGTCTACTAGGCGTCCCTCATTATGGACTCCTATGCAAGCTGCGTTTCCTAATAATGTAACACTAAAAAGCAGCATTGATAATAACAAGAGCATACGTATATTTTTCATGTTGACAACGGACTTGCGTTAGTATTTTCCTATATATCAAAAAAACACAAATCAAAGTTGTTGTTTTTTTTTAGTCAGAGCTAAGCACCGAGAACACATACACGTCTATAAGTTAAACAGTTTTAGGTTTTGTATTCCGTTCTGGCACACTTCCAATGGAGACAAGTTTCAAATCTTCTTCACAAGCCAGGCCATCCAGCAAGAAAGGCAAATAAGGCTATACGCATCTAAACGATCCATGCAAAAGTATTGGCTAACATGGAGAGCGATCGGCCTCCGAAAGCACTGTCTTTGGGTGGTGATACTCCCTCACTGCAAAGACCAAGAGGGATGCGCAAGCACGGATGTTGCGTGAGTGCAAGCAGGACGAACACTATCACCTTCAGTCTCTCCGGAGCTTCTCGCACTGTGCGTCCTTCTGGTACCCGGTGTTGCACCACGCCTGCCAAATCTTCTGATTTTCCCTGAAGGACAAAATGAGTCTTTGGGAATGGAGGCAAACTCCTAATTACGCGGTTTTAGGGAATTCGAGTTGATCGATCATAGGAATTGATTTTCTTCTTGATTGCAGGGATTAAATACTCAAGAAAAGAAAATCCGTTACTTGCCATGAACCGTTGACATTCTCAAGGCCGAGAACGCGCTCGTTACAGAAGTCGTTTTGGATAACATTTTAATGAGGAGATGACTTTCAAATTTCTATCTTATCTTGTTCACACAAAGAAATGAGACTCGTTCCCATGCGAAGCACTCACAAATGCACGTAGATAACTTACGTAATCATACACATAGAGTCACGGATCTTAATATACACATTGTACCAGATTTTCAAACAACTTTTACATCACAATCGATTATGTAATACGAAGAGAAATCGAGAGAAACAGGGCCAGGAGAACGAACCGCTTATATATATAAATACACACACACATAACACACACATACATATATATACATAAATAGATAGATAGATAGTAGATAAAGATATGTATGTATATATATGTATGTATATATATATATATATATATATATATATATATATATATATATATATATATACATATGTGTGTGTGTGTATGTGTATATATATATATATATATATATATATATATATATATATATATATATATATATATATAAATATATATATATATAAATATATATACATATATACATATATATATATATATATATATATATATATATATATATATATATATATATATAGATAGATATAGATATATATGTATATATATATATATATATATATATATATATATATATATATATAGAGAGAGAGAGAGAGAGAGAGAGAGAGAGAGAGAGAGAGAGAGAGAGAGAGACAGGCAGAAAGTGAGAGAGGATGTAGACAGACAGACAGAAGCGTATGATAAGCGGGTGTATCCATGTCTTTAATTCTGTCAAAGAATCCGCTCATTCATGGTAACAGAAAACAAGTTTTTACAGAATACGATCCTACTACTTGCAGACATACAGTAATAGATAAGCGGGGAGGGGGGGGGGGGCTAATGTTGCAGTTAATCACTTTCAAAAAAAAAAAAAAAAAATGATGAATATATAGAGTTCCAACATTAGGTAAATGCAAATCCTTTTGGATAAAAATGATCCAGTTATTGGCTTTGGTAAGAAAAAAATATTCTGTTGTCTGCAGGTGTCAGCTATAAGACATTGTTGTATTGTCGCGCGTCACGCCCCGTAAGAAACTGGTGATATTATGTATTTGTGCGTTTGTGTGTGTGTGTGTTTGTTTGTGTGTTTGTGTATGAGTCTGCGTGAATACGTGTGGTGGGGGATGGGGGAAGGGGGGGCAGATACCAGAGCTGTAATTACGCTTTATAGAATAAGTCTAATTAGGGGTATATTATTGTTTTTCTAATAACTCATTTTCTCTCTTCTCGCTCTCTCTCTCTCTCTCTCTCTCTCTCTCTCTCTCTCTCTCTCTCTCTCTCTCTCTCTTAGACAAACAAACACACAAACACACACAAACCTATTTCTTATCTTTCCTTCTCATTCTATATTACCTGTTTTATAAAGAGACGGACATTAGGAAGATATGGAAATTCATTTACAATTTAATCCTACCTCAGGCACTGTTCTCTTGAATCATCATATGTGAACAAGTACCCCCAAAATTCACTGAACAAATTTGTCATGTATTGAAGAAAAAGAATCTCAGCTGAACGAAAGGACGCTGAACTTTATGGGATGGAATACACGACATCATTTACCTGGAATCAACGAAAGAGCTTACTCCATAAATACATCATACAGTAAACTGTTGATGGATTCGACCGTGTCTGTTGACGGGTATAACTTGTGTTTTGATTTTAAGTGTTGTCGGAGTTGTTGTATTTTTACATTCTGGAGCGTTGACCGAGTAAATAATTATTTTTAATAAGTTATCTAGATTTAGATGAATATGCTATTGTTTGATTTAGGCTTGATGCGGACCTGTGCTGTTTGGTTAACTTTGTTATCTAAGAACTCATGAAAAAATGACTCCCTTTGTCTAATCTTATCTAAGTATTTCGGCCAAAATGATGACGTATATTATAGGATAAAACTCTTCCATGGCTTGTGAATCACGGGTTAAAATGGGAGTGGCCGAGTAGGAAAATGACGTCATTTGTCGCGTAGGAATAGTAGGAAAATGCATGACGTCATTTTCCGGATTGTTTAAAGTATTAAACGGCCTCCCTCCCCCCTCCCCTCCTCTCCCTCCTCATTCTCACCAGTCCGCGCTGAAGAATCATCGAACATTGAGTAATCAGTTTATTTGATTGTTCATAACTGTAGAGCGATGAGGCAAGTCAGCAAGTGCATTGGGTGGCAACCAAGATCATGACGTCACTGAGGGTGCAATTTGTGAGGAGGTCAAGTCATACCAAGAGAAAATGTGAAGGATTGAGAAGTTCAAGAATCAGATA
>BOPN01002163.1:60000-65000 GCA_017312705.2 Penaeus japonicus
GTTCTGCTTAATTTTTGTTTATCTTTTTATCTTCATTTTTTTTAGTTTGGAGTGACAGTGGACAAAAATCAATCGGTTATGAATTCTCTTGGTTTCTTTGAGTCGAATTCCCAATACGAAGCGCGTTAAGTCTCCTGAGACACAAAATGTTGGTCAGACACACACCTTCGGCTGCAGGGTATTCACACACCCTCGTGCAAGGTCGCACAGGTGCGACGATACTGACTCTGATGTCTGTTTCGTTCGTAGCTCCGGTGACATTATTTGCGGTAACAGGAGCCAGTGTCGGGAATCGGATAGGCCTGCTAGTGCTGGAGGAAGAAACAGTGCCGGAAGGAGCAGTGGTGCTGGAAGGAAAAATGATGCGGCCGGGAGAGGCAAAGTCTTCCGCTGGGATGTCGAAGAGGCTTCCACTATCTTGTGCTGGTTGGGAGGAAAAGGAAGACGAGTTTGTCGGAAGAAGAGTAGAGGAAAGAGATGGCCGGGAGGAGGAGGGAGGAAAAAGGAACAAAGAGGAATCGGAAGAAGGAGGAGAATCGGATGACGCAGGAGAAAATGACAAAGAGAGATCAGGCGATGGAACCGAGGGAGATGAAGATATCTGGGTCATTAAAGATGCCGGTGAAATAGGAAGACCAGAAGAGGAAGACGGTAAAGCAGCAGCAGAAGAAGAGGCCCTATCTCTCCCTGTATCTGACGCCATGTATTCTCCAAATTCCTCTTGGCCTTTGTAAATTCCCTCTACGTGATGGAACTGGTGTCCGTGATTTAAAGGCAGATACGGCGGCCCCGCGGGACGGCCGGGAACCAATATTGGATATCGTGAAGAAGGATTATACGGAATTCCTGGCCTGATGGGATTATTCTCGCCTAAAGAGACATAAGGAACGGGCGCTTGGATCCCGGGAAGAGGAACTCCAGCAAGAGGTGAACCGTAATGATAACCAGGGACTTGATACAACCAGGTAAGTATTCCTGCATGATGTCGTGCAGAGGAACCAGATGAGGCGGCCGGTGGAGAGGCAGGGTCGTCACGCTTCACACGAGAGCGAGTGGAGAGTCCTGAGTAGAAATGTATCGAGATGATTATGCTGTGACATAATTTTTTTTTCCTAGAGACATATTTTGTGTCTAATATTAATTCCAACATGATTCATTTCAAAGATAAACAAATATATGCATATCGATATGTATAAAAAAAATGTCACCATCCTTCCTCTTCATAAGTATATACAACACATATTCCATGATTAAGCACTTCCTTACCAGGTTTATCCGCGCGTTCGACTGGTTCGTACACACCTAGCTTGCTCTCCTTGAACGGGCTGGGATCCTGCTCCAGTATTTTTTCGCGGGATAATGCTTCGTCAGTAATGTAAGGAATCTTCTGAAATGGAGTTTCCTCGAAGGAGTTAAGGAATAGGACATGTTTCATCGGCCCAATGGCTAGCTGTTCGTCGTCAGCCGTCTCACCGAAGACTGTTCTTATCCAGAATAGAACACCGAAGAACAGTACACATGATGACGACAAATAGTTTCGTGTGCGTTTCATTTTTTCTCTGTACAACGGGAAGTTGATCTTGGATTCTTATCGGTAATTTCGAACTTATAATGGCTTCTATAATCTATACCATGAGTGGGAGATGTATACGAAAATTAGGATCCTCATGTGATATTTCTGTGACGTTCAAAGCTCTTTCTATACTGTTCTTAGCTGCAGAACATATTTTCAAAAAATAATTTCCTCTTTTTGTTTCTATGTCCTAGTTACATCGAATTGTCCAGTGATGAAAACCTGGTAGAAGTTATTTACAGATATAGGGATATTCTCAACGTATCCACTTTTATCTCTTGAAAATCCTCTTCGTAACAACAGTGAAGACGATAAAACACAATGTGTAGCGGGTGAGAGGAAGGCAAGCACTGCCACCGCTTCTTCCGCCTCTCCTCGTCCAGGCAGCTCTTCTCGGTTTCCGATGTTGCAGCCCTAATTTCCTTCTCTCGATTTTTTTTTCCTCTGAAGCTAATACAAGGTCTACACAGGTTTCCTCGAATGTATGCCCTTGTTTCGTGACTTGCCTTGCGTGTGACAGCGTCCAACATTTTCGATTTCAGGCAGACAGTCGAATAAGTTTAGGAAACAACTTTGGCTGACAACTGCCAGAGTTCTTTTACCGTTAAACACTGGAAGGAGCAGGCTCTCCTATGCAGTGTTATTGACCTTCTCTTTTTATTTTCGGTTATTGATGTAAATATGATTAAAGGAAAACAAATATTTCTAATATATATTTTTTTCTATCAAGTATACCTGATACATATTGTACATGTTTAAATAGTATATAAATGTGTTCATATCGGTGTGTACCCTGCTCTATCTTTATATCTTTGTTTGTTCAAATGTGTTTATCTTTATCTAAGACACATATATACAGACATGTATATGCGCAATACTCTAGGTGTTTAATTACACCACGAACTCATGAAGATTCACCTCAGCATCAGTATACCTGCAAGTACTTTGATCGATTTAGAAATGCTAGATTCGTCAAAGCTCACCACATAACTCCTGGTATCATTTGACATGCTACATCATTGAAATTAACTCGGCGAATTATGCAGATAGACTGATAATCAGTTAGGCATATATATAATGTATACCAGTGACACCACCCAATCTTCCCCAAGCATTTTTTTATGAAAAAAGTCTCATGCATTACTTGAAGCTGAGAAATCATTACTGCACATTTTCAGGATGTAACTGTGATACAGACTGACCAATGCTACATTTCCCAGCATGCATAAGGTCCTGTGATATAGAAGTCTATCATTATGATTTTATTATTATCATCTGTCTCTCTTTCTCTCCCTTTTCTCCCTCTCTCTCTCTATCTTTCTTGGCTCCCTTTGTCCCCTTCTCTTTCTAATCTTGAATTCCTTCCCTCACGCTGTTTTTGCCACTTGATGATGAAATGCATTACTTATCACTTTCATCTTAAATTTCAATTACTGCAGGCATTTAAACACAGCACACACACACACACACACACACACACACACACACAAACATACGCACACACACATATATACATGTATACATACATACATATATATATATATATATATATATATATATATATATATATATATATATATATATATATATGTATATATATATGTGTATATATATGTATATATATATTTATATATATATATATATATATATATATATATATACATATATATATATATATATATATATATATATATATAAATATATGTATATACATATATATATATATATATATATATATATATATATATATATATATATATATATGTGTGTGTGTGTGTGTGTGTGTATGTATGTATGTATATATATATATATATATATATATATATATATATATATATATATATATATATATATATACATATATGTATGTATGTATGTATGTATATATATATATATACATGTATATATATATATATATATATATATATATATATATATATATATATATATATATATATATATATATATATATATATAGATATATGTATATACATATATATATATATATATATATATATATATACATATATATATATATATATATATATATATGTATATATATACATATATATACATATATATATACATATATATATATATATATATATGTATATATATATATATATATATACATATATATACATATATATATACATATATATATATATATATATATATATATATATATATATATATATATATATATATATATGTATATATATGTATACACACACACACACACACACACACACACACATATATATAGACATATATATATATACATACATATATATATATATATATATATTCATATATACATATATATATATATATATACATATATTTATATATATATATATATATATATATATATATATATATATATATATATATATATATATATATATATATATATATATATATATACATATATATATACATATATATATATACATACATATATATATATATACATATATATATATATATATATATATATATATATTTATATATATATATACATATATACATATATATATATATATATATATATATATATATATATATATATATATATATATATATATATATAACTGTGTGGTTGTGTGTGCGCATGTGTAAGTGAGTGCGTGCACAATAAACATATAAAGTCAAAAGAATATTAAAACAAAGAATAAGGCAGAGTCATTAATTTATCATATAACATAGCCGGTACAATTGAACAAATCAACTTTTAGCTAAAAACAACAACATTCTAAAAACAATAGAATAATTCTAAAAAGTAACATCTACACAATAAATTAATCCCAAACACATGCTATCTTATATGCAGCTTCAAGTAATCGATAAGCTAAACCAAGATAGTTGAAAAAAAAAAATCACACGTTTTTCAAAGCTTGAGGACGAAGGCGAAGAAAACTGTTATTTCTGATGCATATAAAATCCGTGAGACATATACCCGATCCTGCAGAGTACTCGCACAGCCTCGTACAGGGTCGACTGGGAGCTATGATACTCACCCTGATATCTGTGTTGTTCTCAGACACGGTAACGACATTCGGAAGTACGGTGACGTTCGAGAGAGGAGAAGGGGTTGTGACAGGGGGAGGTTGTGGAGGGTTCTCGGAGGGGAAGGTCATGGGTTCTTCAGTGCTCGAGGGGAAAATAATACGGTCTTTGGACAACGTTTCGTCGGTGTCGGTGGTGCCTGACGAAGGAAAGGTGATGAGGTTTACTCTGGGTTCCGTGCCTTCGGAGATAGATGGAGAACTTGGCGAAGAGGAGGAGGATGCTGGAGCGGAAAAAGACAAAGAAGAACGAAGCAGCGAAGGTAGTTTTGCTGCCGATGCAAGAGGTTTTGCGATCGAAGAATCCGAAGGAGAAGGAGAATCGTATGATGGCGACCTTAAAGAAGAAGAAAGAGAAG
>BOPN01002163.1:70000-72500 GCA_017312705.2 Penaeus japonicus
CTCCCACGGCTACGAGGAGACAGGAGAAAGGGCTATTAGAGAGAATCACATCGTGAAATTAAACTGCTGTGATTCGTATTATTGCATTTAATTTTCATTTAATAGACTTTTAAATGCAAAGGCAATTTTTCGTTTGCACTAACAAGATTGTAACCTCGCAAGATAAACGTTTGTCAACAAAACATATGAAAAAATATGTCTATTCACGCTATTTCATATCAACGAGATAGAAATAGGAAAAATGCATTTCTTCTTGCACAGTAGAAAATAAACTTATATATATAAAGTAGCAACTTGCATATCTTCCTTAAAATGTGTAATGAAATAAACAAAAATATAAATTCTCTGATTAAGAATAACACAGGAAAGTTTACAAAGAAAAAACAATCATCAGTATGAATGCGTCCTATAATGGGAGTCGGGCACCCTTTTACATATAAATATAAGCTTTTTCATGCATGGCCGCAAATGTAAATGATATTCGCGCTGACTCGCGCATCTGTCAGCGGATCTTGTCCACTACAGTACAGACACGGTGGATCTTGCTCCATGTTTCATACTGGATCAATGTTTGTGGCGCTTACAGAACACCCCTTCAGAGTGAAATGGATGTTTTACGGCTATAATGATATGATGGAAATAGCCGTGATCATGATGTTGAATATTCAGCATACTTCAGAAAACTATTTGCCTAAAGTTCACCATACATTCTCGTTTTAACTGCCAAAATGCCCGTGTGCACACTGGCAATTCGGTCACTTCCTGAAAATCCCCAGGTAGTCCCTACGTGACGCTTTTGCTCAGTTTGCGCTGAGACCGTGGCGGCAGCTTCGTCGTTGCTAAAACTCAAGGAGATAGATAGTGGCATCTACTATTAATGGAAGGAAGCTAACTAGACATAGATGAAGAATATATAGACTGCAGGTATATCTTTATCTGCTATCTATACCTATAGCTCTCTATAAGTAGGATATGTAGATAGTATGTAGATAGTGTCGCAATATTTCTCTTTCTCTCTTGTTTATTTATCTATTTGCTCACGTTAGCACCGTTTCCCACACACGATACGTGCACGCTAATTTGGGCAATTCTGTCGTGCGTTTATAGAGTGACTATAGGCGACTTGATCATGGTGCGTTGATCATTTCATCGGATTTTATTAGTCAGAAGAAATTAAAGAATCGCAGTCAGAAACCGCGGGAATGGGAGTGGCTCTTAAAGAGAGGTTCACTGGGCTAATTACGATTATGGCATTATTTCTTCAGGCAATTATGAACACTCTTTACGCTACCAGGCCCTTTGACTCGATTTTTTGACGTTTAAAAGGAAATGGCGGTAGTGTCCTATTGTATGCATGCAATTTCATGAAGGATAAACATGAATGTAGTCTACTAAAGTCTTTCTCTTGCAAAAATAAGTAAATATCACCAGTAGAGTTCAACCATTTTTCGCCAATATCTGAAGGTTATTCATACATTCATATATCAGAAACAGAGATGTCGTCACAGTCTTTTCCCAAACGCGGAGCGAAAGCGTTATGCCTCCCCGTATACGCGTGTGGAGGACTGATTCAGTGATCGGGATTTTTATATGAGTTACCCCTTTGCTTCGTCGACCGTGGATAAGTTGAGCCGCATTTTTGTCGTGTCGGGTTTGAATCTGGCGCGACTTGTTTTTAACTCATCAAATCTTGAGAGTAGCCTTGAGGACGTCACAAGCGCGCTTGATTTTACTTAAGCCCCTGACGACCGTGCCTTGAAATATGTCAAGTTCAGGCGTGACGTCATGTGTAAGCAAATACAGCGGTTTCCTTAATGTATCACTGTCCTCCAAAGTTAATTCAAATAGATGTGGAAAACGAAGGACAAAAATAGATGGGTTATCAATACAATGGATACTGTATATGTGGCACAACTTATATTTGAATTAGAAATTAGGTAAGACTGCACATCATACACGTTGGCAGGGAGTGAATATTACAGTGGGTGTGTAGGGAGTTGGAGTTGAGCGTATTAACTATTTGTGCTTTTCAACAAAAGACCATTCAAAAAGGCTTTTATAAAGTTTAGACTGAGACTTTTATTTACATATGACGTCACAAGCCTTAGTTGAACAAAATGAAAAACAAGAAAAAAAAAAAAAATGGTCAGGCTTCAGTTTAACTGCTTCAAGTGCGGCTTGATCTATTCCATGACAAAAATTGCGGCTTAATTCATAGCACGCTTGTTTCAGTTTTTGTTTATCTTGTCTAGCGTTTTATTTGAGTCTTCATTTGCTTAAGGAGCCATCACACGAGCACATATTTCCGTGCACTTTCTACAATCTATACGAAAGCGTATTATCTTCAAATTTATCAAATGAATATCTTTTGTTTGAGTATTTTAAAAATACAGGAATAAATAGTTTTGTTCCATTGAACAAATAAGTCATAACAGAACATGATGATGCATATATAACCTTTTCAAACTACAATCAGTATTATGAGAAAGAGTAATGACTG
>BOPN01002163.1:112500-120000 GCA_017312705.2 Penaeus japonicus
TCATTCTCTCTCTGTTACTCTCTCTCTCTCTCTCTCTCTCTCTCTCTCTCTCTCTCTCTCTCTCTCTCTCTCTGTAGGTGTGTGTCGCTCTCCCTCTTTCTCGCTCTTTCATTTTTTCTTTCTTTATCTTTTTCATCATTATCATAATTATAATATATTCTCACACCACTGTGATATCAATATGGATCTTTATATGACGAAAGGGTTTTGATCCCTCTATTCACTGTCACTCGCTTGCAATATACTATAGAAAGTATACAAGGATACTGAGACAATGCCAGGGGCGTGGCAGGGAGACAGACTGTCACGGGCGTGAGAATGGAAAAAATATTTTAGATTGAAGCAGCTAGGGCAAGATATTACTGTGTGAAAAAATACGTTTTTTAATTAATATTCATATTTCTATTATCATTTTGATTCATTTTCAAAGAAAGTTGTCATTATCAAATGTGTTATCACCATCATCATTTTGCTTTTTTCCAATAATATTACTATCATTATCATAATAATTACTATTATCATAATTACAATTATAATTATTGTTATTATTATTACTATCATTATCATCATTATCACTATCATTACTGTTGTTTTATAACTTTCATTATTTTTGTCATTATGATTATCGTCTATATTGTTATCATCCTAATTGTCACCTCCATCATTATCATCGTTATGGTGGTTATCATTTACTATCTCTATGGTGATGTTATTACTGATGTGACACTATCATGCGGATATATCATAATTACTGCCATCATCAGTATTGTTGTTCATGCTGTTCTAATAATTAATCACATAAGAGTAATCACTATTGCAATCAGCATTACCATCGCTATTGCATGTGCCCTGTACAAGGTATCTGAATAAGCTGATAACACCTGTAAATATAAATACATACTTGAATGGCTTTTTAACTATAAATATGTCTAAATACATTTATACGCCGCATGTATATGAACATGCGTGTGTGCGAATGTGTGTGTGTTTGTGTGTTTGTACAACATATATATATATATATATATATATATATATATATATATATATATATATATATATATATATATACCTATTGTCATTTCCTCTCCAGTCTTGCAATTCACGCAAGCGGCCTTGCTCTTGAAAGTCACGTCAGTCAGTATTTCGCCCTTGAGTGAGAAATCTCATCAGTATATAACACGGAATAGCAACACACCGACAAAACGTATCGTTAGATTTGCAACAGGTAGCAGCTTATCCAACATGAAAACATCTTTTGCGCTGGTAAGATTTTTTTTTTTTTTTTTTTTTTTTTTTTTTACATTCCTTGTTTTGTAAAATTCAACAGTAATGTTGAATCCTCAGTTTTCAACATTATTCTTTCTTTGATGATATGCAAAATTGTCACTATCATTAATATTGATATTAATATGATTATGATGCCTTTTGCTATTATTATTTTGCTATTATTGTTATTGTTGGTATTACTGTTAGTATCAACATTATTATTGATATTATCATCATCATAACTATTGTTGTTATTATTATCATTACTATTATAATATTATCACTACTCTTATCATTATTATTATCATTACTACTACTACAATTACTATAATTCCTATTACTGTTGTATTACTATTCATCATTATCAATTATTATAATATTACTGTTATTATCATCATTATTAGTAGTGATGTTATGTACTTCCAGCGAGCAGCCATTCTTGCTGTGGTGATGATGGCCATGGTGTCAATGGTGATGGCCCACCCTGACCCAGGCTATGGTAGAAGTCATGGTGGCTATGGCTATGGCGGCCACGGCGGAGGACATGGAGGATATGGCCATGGTGGATATGGTGGATACGGCCATGGTGGAGGACACGGTGGTTATGGCTATGGTGGTTATGGATATGGTCGGTAGAGAAAGAGAAAATTAAATGTTCCATGACTGAATAAAGAAAATTTATTTACTTTGTCTATCGTCTCAGAAAATTGCGTAACAATGACACGTTATACAATGTTTTGTATCGCAATAGTTAAAAATAAAGAGAATAGAAAATTTGGATGATGGTTTGATGGTTTCTAAAAACTTGTAGCTTGATTCTAAATATATGTTGGATAGATAATGAAGTTTTAATCACATGCTCCTTTAATTACAACAACGTACTTATATTTAACACCAGAATAGTGTACGAGTGCATTTCTCTCTGCGGTAGTGGGTTGTGCCCTATTGTAGTGCCGGTAAACCCTTTGGCATTCTCTCTGAAGCAAATTTAGCTAAAAAAAATAAATAAATAATTAAAAAAAAAAATAATAATAATATAATATATTGATATATATTGATACACACACACACACACACTTCTTCCAGTCCCTTTTAAATACACCATTTAATTGCCCAACATGCTCCATACCTCCATGCATAAAGTGGAAATAGGACATTTTTATACTGCGTCAGCGAACATGATGATTAATGAATGCGTAACTGATTTGTTTATTACTATATATTTCTTGGAGAGAGAGAAACAGACTTATATATGTATATATATATATATATATATATATATATATATATATATTGATATTGATATATTGATATATTGATATATATTGATATATATATATATACATATATATATATATATATATATATATATATATATATATATATATATATATATATATATATATATGTATATATGTATATATATACATATATATTCATATATATATATATATATATATATATATATATATATATATATATATATATATATATATATATATATATATATATATATGTATATGCAGATGCAAATATATGTAGAGATACATGTATCATATACATGTGTATATATATATATATATATATATATATATATATATATATATATATATATATATATATATATATATATATATATGTGCGTGTGTGTGTATATATATATATATATATATATATATATATATATATATATATATATATATACATATATATATATATGTAAATATACATATTTATTTACATATATATATATATATATATATATATATATATATATATATATGTATATATATATATGTATATATATATATGTGTATATATATATATATATATATATATATATATACAAAGAGAGAGAGAGATAGCAATGACTTTGTGAAAACGGAAGAGCAAAAGTCTTAAGGCATTAAGAATGAAAGAAATAAAGAGCACCGTAACAAACGATGAATAAAAAATGATATCCAGTGAATAAATGTGGTGAAGAATCCATTTCAGGGACGCTTCAAATCTTCATGTGTGAACTCTTACGTATATCAATCGTATTTTGATCTGTTTTGTAAATCCTCTAATTGCATACTCTCTTTATAAGTGCCACTGTGCGTATATATGTATAAGGGTGTGCGCGTGTTTTCAATTTATTAGTATTTCTCAACATCACTATTTGTCTGTATCTAGAAAGAATCGTTAATTTGCTACTACTGCTACTACAATTACTACCACTATTACTCATATGGCTATCATCATCATCATAATCATCACTATCATCACCATAATCATCGTCTCATCTATTATCAATTATTATGTTACTATCCATTAAAAAGGGAGAGATTGAAAAAATCATTTTTATTCAGCCTTTATTCTTCACACATAAAAAAACTATTATTTTTCATGCATTGATTGTGTTTTGTTTCTGTTCCGTGGGGCGTTTGCTGACGATTTTGTCTCTTTGATAAAGTGCGCTTGTGCTTGTGTATGTATATGTGTTTGTGTGTGTGTGTGTGTGTTTTCTGTGTATGTGTCCGTTAAGACATTCACCAGTATGTTACTTTTCTGGATATCTTAGAGTAGTAATTTAATTTGTTAGGTAGAATAAATGGTCTTTGGCAAAAAAAATCCAGAGCATCAACAATATTTAACTGTTACGATAGATTTATCAAAATATTCATGTTCTTCCTCTTTCTCATTGTGTTCTTCCTCTTCTTCGCCTTCATCTTCCTCCTCTTCTTCACCGCTATCTTCCTCCTCCTCTTCCTCTTCATGTTCCTCCTCTTCTTTGCCTTTATATTCCTCCTCCTTTCTTTCTTCTTCTATTTTGTTTATGATTTTTCTTCTGACCAATGTCTTTCTTCGCCATTTGTATTGAGTTACAATTATTTACTCATTTGTGATGCAATTATCATATCCCTCTTCCATGGTATGGTAGTTGTGGGTATGGTGGCCTCAACGGAAAGCAAAACGACTAATGATGTGGTGCCTTAGGTGGATGGCATGATGGCTAAGGTGAAGTGTATGATGGCTATAATAGATGTCATGGTAGATATATGTATGGTGGTTACTGTAGAGGGCATAGTGGGTATGGGTATGGTGGCTACAGTAGAGGGAATTGTGAATTAGGTATGGTGGCTACAATAGAGGGAATGGTGGATATGGATAAAACAGTATTTTCAGTAATGGATATCTAGAAAAAAAAACAAAAAACTCCTCGCTGCTGAAATTTTATAATGTAAGAGAGCTTTTATAAAAAAAAAGGTATATATATATATATATATATATATATATATATATATATATATATATATATATATATGTATCATCAATACTTTCTACAATCCTGAGACACAAACTTAGTAATTAAGATCACAGACTAGAGTTCACACTTTATAACCTGCACAGTTAACTAAAACAAAAGCCAACCAGGATTTGTGGAAATGTAGAGACGAGATCTGAATAATATCAACTCGAATCTAAATATATTATAGTGAAATAACACGTTTCGTTTTTACTTAACCATGAGTCATAATGGCTCGAAAGTCATAATCTCTCCTACTTCTTGCTTGCACGTCTTGTCGTCATCCATGCATTGTTTCTGTCATGCACACCGTCCTTGAAGAATAAAGACTTCGTAGTATATAAAGGAGAGGAGTTGAAACAAGGCTTCAGTACGAGAACAGTATCTACTTCGCCAACATGATGACTACTCTGGTTACGGTGAGATAACTATGACCACTAGTTGAGACCCAGTAGTTCCCAACCTTTCCATCTGAATTGACATTCCCACGGACCCCAATTTTTATAAATGGTCTACTCAACAAGCCGATATTACTAGCTATTAATATATTTACTCATTTTCAACTCTCGACTGGAGAGGCAAATGTCACCTAGTATGTAAGAAATGGTTGCATCAATATATACATGTGTCAATATAAATATATATATATATACACATAAATTTCATCTTGAGCCCTATTTTAGAGAAAAAAGCAGCCTCGTGAAACTTTGAATATAGCTCACGACCAACTAGTACAACTTTTGCAAACCTGGATTTCGGTGAACATCGGTTGAGAACCATTAGTTCGTATTCACATTAATATTTCACTTGACGAGATTACATCTATATTTTGATCCTAATGTAATTGTTCGGGTCATTAAGCAACAACAAAACTGTCATGGTTTGTATACATATATCTGATATGAAGCAAATATCAGCGGGGCGTCGTTGAAACGCTGAAATTTACTTTTTATCATCACTATTATCATTATTATTATCATCATTATTATTATTATTATTATTATCATCATCATTAACTGTGCAGTATATTTCCATGCTAATCGTAACGCTTCTGTATTACAGCGTGTGGTCCTGCTCGCCATGGTAGCAATGGCGATGGTGTCGATGGCAGTTGCCTACCCCGACCCAGGGTATGGTAGGAGTCATGGTGGCTATGGCTATGGTGGCCACGGCGGAGGACACGGTGGATATGGCTATGGTGGATATGGCGGATACGGCCATGGTGGAGGACATGGTGGATATGGTGGTTATGGCTATGGTCGGTGAATGTCATTAAGTTGTGGAATACTTTCATGAATAAAAGATAAATATATAGTGGCGTCATATTATTATTCCAAGTAGAGAGGAAACTTCATTTAAAAAAAGGTCTTTCAAAGAGAACGTTTTTAACAGGATATGATATTTTCGAGAATGGGAGCTCTGGTTACAAAATTGGGTGAAAATTACTGGATGCTCGTGGTAATATTCCATACGCTTTTAATAATACTTGCTAAGATAAGTATTAAAAATAGGTTACTCTACACGTGAAGTAGCATATACTTTAACGACGAATCTCACACAGTCTCTGGTAAAAGATGAAGTGTGCATGTCAAGGCTACTAATACTGAAATTATATCTAATCCAAAAAGCTGATAAAACATTCTAATTAAATGACACTGCGAGAGAATGGGGGCATGGAACAAGGGAACAAGAAACGGAGAGAAAGAGAAGGAGAGAGAGAGAAGGAGAAGAAATGAAAGAAAGAGAGAAAGATACATTCAGAGAGAATTAAAGGAGAATGAAGAAGAAAAGGAATAAAAGAGATTGAAAGAGAGAAAGTACAATAAACGATTATTATCAATTCATTTCCTGTCCCTCATGCGAACTGGATTTTCCCACTGACGTTGTGTTGAATGAGATCTATCCCTTCGTATCCGTTATTCACTCTGCTCCTTAATTACCCTCATTTTTCTTCTCATTCTATAAATTCATTGATAATTGTATAATTTAGTTTCTAATATTTTTTTCAATTTCTTCTTTATTACATCTAGCTGTATGGGTAGACTCACACGGACACAAACGTGTGTGTGTGTGTGTGTGTGTATATATATGGATATATATATATATATATATATCCATATATATACACACACACACGTGCGCGCGTTTGTGTCCGTGTGAGTCTACCCATACAGCTATATGTAATAAAGAAGAAATCGAAAAAAATATTAGAAACTAAATTATACAATTATCAATGAATTAATAGAATGAAAAGAAAACTAATGGTAATTGAGAAGCAGAGTGAAAAGAGTATATATGTGTATACATGCATGTGTGTATGTGTGTGTGTTTATGCGCGCGTGTGTGTGTGTGATAGATAATTGCTGTTAGATTCGCATACAATAAATCATGCTTATATACTGTATATTCCATGTTTCATATTTCTGATTAAGATAAATGTGTTTATCATTATTGTCACTGATAATGAATAATAAAAGTTAATATTAACATGTTAGTGACATAACCATAATGATAATCGTTATGAAGATAATTAAAATGATGATAACAATGATCATTACAATAATGATAATGACATGATAATATTGATAATAATGTAATAATAATTATCATCATAACAATCGCCATAATGATAATGATGATAATAATAATAATACCAATACTGCTAATAATAAATATGATAATGATATGATGATAACAATTATGATATCAATGGTATTGATTACATGTAACGTTTTGCAATTTCTTGTAGTATGTACTTTAAATCAAATTATAAGACATGTTTTAAATTTGCCTGAAATTGGATGAATAACGAAAGTAGTATACGTATGTATTTTACTGTTCGTCTTTTATTCTATATTCTTTGTTCAAATAATTTATTCATGACAATACATCTTGATACAAACAGTGTCAGGTAATTTTCAATATAGTGTTTTTATTTGCATATA
>BOPN01002163.1:127500-130000 GCA_017312705.2 Penaeus japonicus
TCGTAAATTCATTCTGTCATTCTGACAGCAAAGTCGCATTATAGTCAGTAATACAGATAATGATAGCTTTTTCACCATCACGAGTGAAGTCTTCATGTCGACGAAGTTGATAGCTGGAACTGGTCTGTCTCTCGTTTAGAGGCAATGGCTTTATATACTACAGAGTTCCTTTGATCAAGGACGCTGGGGAGGGCAGATAGACAATGAGCGTGGAAGTAGAAAGTTGTGTATATATGTATATATATATATACATATATACATATATGTATATATACGCGTGTGTGTTTATGGATACATATATATATATATATATGTATAGATATATGTGTATGCACACACACACACACATACATACACACACACACACACACACACACACACATATATATATATATATATATATATATATATATATATATATGTATATATATAAATAAATAAATATAAAAGCGCACACACACACACACACACACACACACACACACACACACACACACACACACACACACACACACACACACACAACACACACACACACACACACACATATATATATATATATATATATATATATATATATATATAAATGTATAAACATGTGTATACATATACACATATATATATGTTTGTAATGTATGTGTGTGTGTGTGTGCGTGTGTGTGTGTAACATATGTGCCTATGCTCACAGGAGTATATTGACTCGAGCTATAATCTTCCCAAAATATCCGGTCAGAATCAAACAGCTTTGTGTTGAAAACCCGTTGCATTTTATGATGTTTGAAGACAAACTGACGAATATATATGATGATGGACATGTTATATCAGAGAGGTAAACTTCATGATAGATGATAAGAATTTAAGGTTTTTCAATTCATAAGCGCCTGAAAAGAATTTGCAATTTTAGAGCGGGAGTGAAATTGTACACTCTATTCACACGAACGATTCCGGCTAAAGATTGTTAAATCTTATTACTAAACCTGCAGCCATGATTCTAAAGTTGGGAGATAAGATATGTACATACATCCATATATATGTATATGTATATATATATATATATATATATATATATATATATATATATATATATTTATGTATAAGTACGCCTATGTGCCTATGCTCACAGTATACCATTTATTTAAGAAATGGTATACCGACATAGTCTCTGATTGTGCTGTTTATTGATGGAAATTTATCCAGGAAGTTATTGATACAAATATTTAAAGCATGCATAAATAATTACACTTATTATCACCGTTGTTATCATTATCACTGTTATTATCATCACCATCATTATAATTGCTATTAGCATTATAGTACTCCCATTATCATGTTATGATGGTGTTGTCATCATAGTTATCATTGCTGTTCATTATTACTATTCCTATTTTCACTGTTAATATTGTTACTATGATCTTCATATTCAGTATGACTGTCATTGCTCATCATCATTGTTATTGCTCTTACTATTACAGTATTACCGTTTTTTATTTTTTATCATCGTTAGTAGAAATGATATTTTCAAACAGACATGCACACACATACACACGAACACACACACACACACACGCACACACATATATACTTACATATATATATATATATATATATATATATATATATATATATATATATATATATATATATATTTGTGTGTGTTTACATACGGTATATGTATATAAATGGATTTGTACATACGTATATACATGAATATATATATATATAAATAAATAAATATATATATGTATATATATATATATATCTTCTTCTACTGGCTTTTCCCAATTTACTCGGGGTCGCCGGCACGGATCCGCCTCCTCCATGTCGTCCTCCATAATGCATCGCTCTCTGTCACCCCTTTCGCTATCTTGTCCTCTTTCACACAATCCTCCCACCTTCTTTTGGGCCTTCCCCTCTTCCTCCTCCCAACAGTCATCCGTCTAACCCTCTTCCCTACATAATCTCCATTTCTTCTCACTACGTGTCCCAGCCACCTCAATCTGCTTTCTCTCAACTTTTCCGATATTACTGCAACTTTCAATCTTTCTCTAATGTCCTCATTTCTTACTTTATCCAACTTTGTGAACCCCAGTGACCACCTCAGCATCTTCATTTCGGCTACCTGTATTTTCTTCTCCTGTGCTTTCGTCACAGCCACCGCCTCCATGCCATAGATCATTGCTGGTCTTACTATGGTCTTGTACATTTTTCCTTTCACCACATCTGACACTTTTCTATCGCACATCACCCCTGTATATATATATATATATATATATATATATATATATATATATATATATATATATATATATATATATGTATATAGGCATATATATCAAGGCTCTCTCTCTATATATGCATATATATATGCGTGTATATGTATATATATATATATATATATATATATATATATATATATATATATATATATATATGTGTGTGTGTGTGTGTGTGTGTGTGTGTGTGTGTGTGTGTGTGTGTGTGTGTGTGTGTGAATATATGT
>BOPN01002163.1:150000-162500 GCA_017312705.2 Penaeus japonicus
TCGTCAGCAGTAATTCTGGATATCAAGATGGTCTTTGCTCCCGTAAGTAAAGATGGTAGAGGTTATGTTTATCAAGTGTATTTGTGTGTTTATCAACATATATTCATATATATTTACACACACACACACACACACACACACACACACACACACACACACACACATATATATATATATATATATATATATATATATATATATATATATATAATCACGGAACTCAGTGTACAAAAGGAAAGTTATGATAGTTATCCCTTTATCTTTTTCAAAGAAAACAAAGTCACATAGGTGGGATAACTAAAGTAACTATATTTCTACTTACCAAAATGCCGTAAGATGCCATGTACAGAAAGATAGTAGGTTCCGCTGATATGATCGCCATATTGGAATTAACTTATGTTATACTGTATTCTATTTCGTAAATTAGTCAAGTGAAAATTCGAAGGATTCAGAATTGTCTGGTAAGAATTAGTCACATAACAGATTAATACCTCAATAATAATAGTTTTCTCATTCTTGACATTACTGTTCAGAATTTCTCTCCTATCACGTCAAACTTTGTCATTGCTACATTTTTTTGCCAAACAATCGTATTGTTGTACAAGGAATATCACAAATTGACTATTTTTTTGTTTCAAGACTTGTACAAGTAATCAAACACTTGCATAGCGATTGTCAGCTTGCTACACCTTGTCATATACACACTCCCTCAGTTTCTTGCCCTCACTCGTGCAACTTGATTCTTAATTTCACCCATGCACTGGCTCCTCCGCTCACTGACAATAAGAATAACACTTGGGGAATAACCTTCTAAAAAGGATCCTCCCCTAAACTAACCACAGTGACCCCATCCCTCCTACCGACCCCCTCTTTCTGACTGTGTGTTATCGCTTTATGCTATCGTGGGACATTATTGTGTTGGTCGGTATTCACGAAAACAAGATTGATGTGATGTTTGTGGTAGAAATCCCAGAGCTTTTGTGATAGAGTACTTACAGACTGCTTGAGTGAATATTGATTACTAGTATATTCTCACATTGGCTTGTAATTAAGTCTATGTGCATACAGTCCTTTCATAAGTAGCTTTGTTTGTTTCTCTCTCTCTCTCTCTCTCTCTCTCTCTCTCTCTCTCTCTCTCAATAAACTCATCAAAGTCAAAAAGTCTCTCTCTCTTTCTCTCTCCCTCTATGTATATATATATATATATATGTATANCTCTCTCTCTCTATATATATATATATATATATATATATATACATATATATATGTCTGTAAGCATATATACAAATATATGCGTGTGTGTATATGTACTTACATACAGTATATGTTCCTATTATATGATTGCATGTATTCAGGTATGAATGCATATAGATAGATAGATATTGCAAGTGTAGACAATGACAAATTTACTCTTACCCATATAGCAGAGTAGCATAGTACGTCAAGGCGACATATTAAACAAAGACAATGCATATTTTTGAGAACAAATAAATAGATAGACATACATATAGGTTGATCGATTGATTAATAGAGAGCTAGATGAAGAAAATGACTAAGAAAGTTTCATCCTTGCACTTGCCATACATGGCAATACATAGCATATATACATTTTGTATTTTCCTCATTCATTGATATCTATAGATATGTGAATGTAAGTTAAGTATACTCGACTGATAACTCACTTTCGCAGTATTTTCAGGCTTTAACTACTTTCTTCGAAACTACTTCCTGTAAGCATATCATCACAATAACAATTAAAAAATCCAATAATAACAATTAAAAACTCCATATGCACTTCCCACCTCACCATCTTATTCATTAAAATAAAAAAAACAAAAGCAAAAAAAATCTACATTTAAGGCATGACGGTTCCCCAACCCTTTCCCATGAAGTCCATTAAAGAAATACAATGCAACGACATAACCCCTTGTAATGTAGTCCACAATAGAAAAGCAACGCTCATTTAATGAATGGCGCCTCTCCCCTTTCAATGAAGTTATAAAAGACCACGACCATTCAATGCATGACACTGCCCCCCTCCTCCATCCCTACACCTCCAATACCATAAATCATATCAAAGAAAAATAGTACACATCAAATACATGAATTATTTTAAATAGGCCACACGAACACCCTCTCCCTATTTAAATTTTGTTTCTCCCACAGCGTGTAGCAGTTGTACTCCTAGGGGCTGTGTGCGTTATGCAGTCCACAGCTGATCCCTGGCTATGGGATAAGGGAAAGGGAAGTGGATACGGAGGTGGATACGGTGGTGGATACGGAGGCGGACACGGCGGTGGATATGGAAGTGGACACGGAGGATATGGTGGTGGATATGGCCATAAGGGAAAGCTAATCATTAAATGCAAGGGATATTGTGGTGGGTTTGGATATGGTGGAGGAGGAGGAGGGTATGGATATGGTGGAGGAGGAGGAGGGTATGGGTATGGCCACGGGGGAAGTGGATATGGATATGGCCACAGTGATGGTTATGGCCATAAAGGTAAAGGATATGGTCATGAGGGAGGTGGGTATGGATATGGCAACAGTGGCGGATATGGTCACAAGGGAAACGGATATGGCTATGGAGGAGGATATGGCCACGATGATGGTTATGGCCATAAAGGTAAAGGATATGGTCACGGAGGTGGATATGGACATAAGGGTAAAGGATATGGCTACGGAGGAGGTGGGTATGGCCATAAAAGGAAAGGATATGACCACGGATATGGTGGATATGGCCACGATGATGGTTATGGCCATAGAGGATATGGCTACGATGAAGGATATGACCATAGAGGTTATGGCCATGATGACGGATATGGCTACAAAGGGAAAGGATATGGATCTGGAAGTTACGGTAAGCACTTGATATAATTTCAAAAAAATGAATAATTTTCTGCACATACGATATATATATATATATATATATATATATATATATATATATATATATATATATATATATTACAATGTTGTTTACTAAATCAAGTTAGTAATATCCTCATTGTCATCATAGTTATCTTTATTCGCTATTCATTATTTATGTTGCCATTATTTTGTCATTATTACAGTAATCACATTCATCATCATCATCACCACCAATATCATCATCACCATTGTTGATATTTTTATTCAATACTTTTCGTTTTTATTAATCATGATTTCAGTTTCATATGATAACATTTCACTATATATCTAACTATCTAATGATTGTTTTTGTCTCTCTCTCTACTTACAGGTTATCACTGAGTGCTGCATGTGTTTCTTCGTGTTGTATTATTACTTTTGAGGGAATATTTAAAGAAGTCCCCCTTATCAGCCCTGTTCGTTTTCTTTTACACATGGTAGAGCACACTGACACTCTGTATTGTGTTCACTGTCACTTTCTCTCGCTATATCTGTATATATCTCGCTCTCTATCTATTTGTATTCCGTACTGATTCATTATTGCATACTTTGAATAACCAATTGGTAATTTTTATTTGTATAGTCATTGTGGGTCCGTAATATGAGGCAGCTTGTGAGATCATATACCATGCTGCTGGCTCCCGTTGATGTATTACTTTATAACAATAAACAATTAGTGAGTCAACCAAACTCTCTTTATCTTTGTTATAAGCATATACAACGAAACTTCAGTTCCTCTTCTTTATCCCCATTGCTTTCCTATATATTAATTCGTTAAAAATTGTTTCCATTGCCCACCATATAGCACAGGTTATGAATAGATGTATCAGTATACAACATGTGATTCATTACGATTTTGCACATGAACAATTTATGAATCAATAAAACACACAATAATACTGATAGAGATGACAAAAGAAAAAAGGTTTTTGATAATAACTTCCCTGATCTTATCATCGCATTATTAATAAAGCTAACACAGATTATTCTCATATAACAGTGGATAGTGTTATATAAACTGTCCAGTTGTCTAACCGAAAAGCAAATAGATAGTTCATTAATTAGTAAAATAAGCATTCAATAAATAAAACGATTGGTAGATAGAAAAGTAGAAAATGTATAAATCAATCAATGAAAAACAAAGAGTAGATTAATAAATCAATAATTGAATAAAGAAATGAATACAGCTAAATGTGTGCAAATGAATTAATAAAATCGTAATGGTAATCAAGAAGGACATGAATCCAAATAATCTAATACAAACAAATAAATAATCAAATACAGTAAACTAGATCAGCAGATGTGATTAATAATGCATATTTTAGAATTAATAGATAATCAAGAAAGCTCCATTAACTACCATCCATAAATGCCAGAGAATTCCTATTTCGTTACTCGTGTCACCTTTCCTGTGACCTTGAATCGTGTGACCCTGACCTTTGTCGTTCCCAAGGTTGCTCTTTATTGACCTTGATCTTATCAACCATGACCTTCCCAGCAGTTATCTTGATGATGGGGATGATGATAATGATGCTGATGATAATGATGATGATGATAAGGATGTGGATGATTATCATGCTAATTATAATGGTACAATATCAATAATACGCATAACAGTCATGATAATGGTGATTATAATAACAAAGATAATGAATTGACACCAATAATGTCAATTTGAAAATCAACCAACTAAACTTTTTTTTTTTAACAATATCAACAAACTGACAGCGTTACCTAAACAAAATTTCTTTAGCATTAAAGAAGGTAAAGTATCTATCATATAATCTCTTATATTATAATCGGAAATGTAGACCATATCATTATGAAATATATCCGCCCAAATGTGATTGACATTTTTTTTTTTTTCTTTATACTCTGACATTTGTGCGGTTAAAAATGAGAGGTCATTGAAGTCTTGACCCTTACGTGTTTTGCTGTTGACCTTTGTGTAGTAAAAGTACTGTACATGAGATAACAGAAATTTGTACATATCGAGCCGTGTGTGCGTGTGTGTGTGTTTGTATGTATGTCTGCGCATGTGTGTGTTTATGTGTGTGTTTACAGCTTATATCTCTACAGTATGTATATGTATATATATATATATATATATATATATATATATATATATATATATATATATATATATTTATATATATACATATATATTTGTGTGTGTGTATGTGTGTATATATATATATACATACATACATACATATACACACACGAAACGCACACATGCACACACACACACACACACACACACACACACACACACACACACACACACATATATATATATATATATATATATATATATATATATGTATAATATATATATATATATATATATATATATATATATATATATATATATATATATATATATATATATATATATATATATAGTTATATATATATATATATATATATATATATATACATATATATATATATATATATATATATATATATATATATATATATATATATATATATATATATATGTGTGTGTGTGTGTGTGTGTGTGTATATATATGTAAATATGTATATATATATATGTGTATATATACATGTATATATTCATATATGCATATGCATATACATATACATATACATACAGTATATATATATATATATATATATATATATATATATATATATATATATATATATATATATATATACATACGTAGATACCTATAAATACATACAAATATCTATCTACATATAAATATATATATATATATATATATATATATATATATATATATATATATATATAAATATATATATATATATATATATATATATATATATATATATATATATATATATACATACGTATATACCTATAAATACATACAAATATCTATCTACATATATAAATATATATATATATATATATATATATATATATATATATATATATATATATATATGTATATTATATATGTATATATAATGTATATATATCTATGTATATGTATGTGTATGTATATATACATACATACATAGATAAATATATACACATGTACGTCCATGTATATATATGTATGTATATATATATATATATATATATATATATATATATATATATATATATATATATGTACATATATACATATATAAATGTATATGCATATTTAAGCACACACATACACACGTGTGTGTGCTATAACCATAGAATGAGACACATTTTGTAGCTAATATAGACTTCAGAAAATGGTAGAATAACAGAATCTTGCATTTCAGAAAAAGCTATAGAGAAAGTACATAATGCTAATTGCCTCAGCGTACGGAGAAGAGTACCTGAGAGACGGCCAGGTAACTACGAATGTTCCCCTGGAAAGGTCATTTCCACACATACCAGGTATTATAGGATTGATCCTTGTTACTGTCTCATTATGAGTATCGGTATAACAATTATGTATTTGTTGTTATTAAACCTATTTTTAACAATGGTAAAATACAAAGAAAAATTAAGTTCGGCATATCAATATTGATATAAAAAGTGCCACTACTATAGACAAAAGTAGTCATAATTGTAATGCTGATAACAACAATAATAGGAATGCTAATGCTAATCATAATGATAATTAAAAACTCATAATAATAATAATGATGATTGTCATAATAACGATAACGATTAATGATGATTATGATACAATTGTGCGTTTGATTGGTATGATCTTGAGGAAATGAATAAAGGCAACATTTTAATATTCTACATTTTATGACATATTAAATAAAATGCCATACATTGCGGTCATTTGATCCGATTCTCTAAGGTTATTATTTCCGTATACATTTATGTGCTTGCACTCTTTTTCTCTATTTTCATTTTTACACTCTCTCCATCTATGTGCAAGTCTAAAAGGTATTACTTTTTCGGATAGTGTAGGGATAAGTAGTCTTTTTGGGATAAAGGTAAACTAGGATATATTCAAATATTTCATTTTATTTATATATTTACATAGGAGAGATGCATTTTTCTGCGTTTAATGATAGCCTGTGGGAAAAGGACCGGCCTTTAATTGAATTCATAATAAATATGTATAAACTAATTTCAAGTATAATGCAAATGATTAATAAATTCATTCAAATAATAAATTACAACAATATTCATTGTTTCTTACCGTGGCCTCCATGTCCTTTGCCATATCCTCCGTGCCCATAGCCTCCTCCATGTCCACCGTACCCACCGTGGCCATGACTCTTCCCATATCCTCCATGGCCATGGCCTTTGCCGTATCCACCATGTCCATCCACCATGTCCATGGCCCTTCCCATACCCGCCATGTCCATGGCCTTTACCGTATCCACCATGTCCATAACCGCCATGCCCTTTGCCATACCCAGGATCAGGGTCTGCCGTTACGATGGCGACCACCACCAACACCAGTGCTACTGCTAAGGCTACGCGCTGTTGAGGGAGAATAAAAGTAATTTAGATTTATCTCTTCCATCGCTAACATTTGAAATAATTCTTAGGATCAAAGTCTAAAATCTTCGAAGATAACATAGATTAATCATATTTAAATGATTCACTGACACACCATCTTTGGAGGTATGTTGTTCGTGTTGGAACCAGAAAGGCACTGGATGACTTAGTCGGTAATAGTGTCGCTCTTATAGGGGTCGAGACTGCCATGAAGCAACACCATGAAAATGGCCAGGGAACTAATCATGTTTCGCTCTATTGGTAACAAAGACACTAGAAGGGAACTTTTTTTTTTATAAATGGATTTTTTTTCAAAATTCTTCACACCATGATAAAAGTAAAAGAACGTAATCGTTGCCTGGTTGAACGAGTGCATACTTTGCTCTACAATAGGAAATCTTTTTATTTAATTGGTGTCAAGAACCAAGGTGAATTATCTCTGTTCCCTTTTTTCTATTTATAAATTATCTATATATATAGTGTTTTACTAGACGTCTGTCTTTAATCATTTTCACAATGAAATCATATAGGGAATTTGTTTAGTCAGCCAACACTTCTCGCAATCAAAAATATCTTTAGTCAAAATGTTGATCTTACTATAACAGGAACGTCTAGCTAATGTTAACTTATGCTTATCACCACTGACTTCTTTTTTCTATTATTTTACTTGTTCAAGCGTGTTTGCGACTCATTCTTACTCTAAAATGTGTTCAAAGACATCTACGCATCTTTACATAGATAATCTCCACCAATTTTAGAGGTTAGAGTAAGATCTATGATGCAGTGGTTGGGTTGGGGTATAAGTGATAGGGTATTCAGTCATGTAAAATATTGTTTTTATTGATGTGAGGCATTATACTTGACTCAAAAAGTTATAATCATAATATGAAGTCATTTTAGAGGTGATGCAGTGGTTGGGTTGGGGTATAAGGGATAGGGTTTTCAGTCATGTAAAATATTGTTTTTATCGATGTAAGGCATTATAATCATGATTGGATAACATTTAGCAATGATGATTACTATCATTATTCCTACCATACTACTTATCATCCTCACTACTTATTATCCTGCATAATTATTCACTGATTGGCAATTTCTTGTCGTCAGTATACAGATCTGGTCACTGTCATCTGATATTAATACCCTAATATTCCTTAAGTTTATAAACCAACATGATGTGATATCCATTCTGTTTGGATATCATTTGTAGAGAGAATCTACAAAGTTCGGCTGATGAGGTCGTTAGTTTCTATAAACGTTGATTGGCTTGTGAATGCACTGCCATATACATATTTCTTAGAATGATATGAAAAAAAAAAACGCATTTCATAATATACAATATTCAAGTACTTTTTTTCTTAAAATTGACAAGAATTTTTTTTTAAATCCTACTTAAAGAAAAACGCTCTTCTTAACCTATCCTTTTCTTCTCTTCCAAGTTGCTTTTTCTCTTTATCAAACACGTATCATCGTATTTCTACATATCTTTCTCTGTATCTTGACATCTCTCATTTTGCTTTAATATCTATCTATATTTCTCTTTTCCTCTGTATTTTGCATATGAATATCTACATCGTTGTATTTCTACATCTCTCTGTATCTTTATATATTTCTTTGTGTCTCTACATATTTCATTGTATTTGTATCTCTGCATCGTCCACCGTATATTCGATACTCTTTGTATCTCTTCAAACTTCATTGTATCCCTGTAATTTTACAATTCTCATTGTACGTCTGGATCTCTCTGGACATATTATTTCATTGTATATCTACATCTTTCTGTGTATATTTTATTGTACTTTCTGCATTTTTACATTTTCCACTGTACCCTTATAACTCTACAGCCTTCACTATACCCCTGTTCCATTCTCTATCATTACAAATTTCATATCTCTACATCCTTCTATATAATCTCTCTCTCTCTCTTTCACGTATCGTGAGAGAGATTTGACACCATCGTATAAATGACTAGTTTATATATATATATATATATATATATATATATATATATATATATATATATATATAAATATATATATATATAAATATATATATATATAAATATATATATATATATAAATATATATATATAAATATATATATATATATATATATATATATATATATATATATATATATATATATATATTACACTATACGTAAATGAAAGCTTTACAAATGAAATATATACAAAAACGAGACATAACTTTTTTTTTGTCAGCCTTAAGATGCTGACTTTAGCAATTAATAAGCATAGATACATGTCTTGTATTCGCTAATGTCAGATATCCGATTTCCATACATTTTTGAGGTCAGAAAATATATAACAGTTTAATGGATTACAAAGCAATGTCAGTCGTTGGTGCTATCGATATATGTATTATATATATTACATGCGTCTTTCAGTGTCGGTATTAAGTAACTTCAGTATCCGACGAATGAAATGTTTATCTTTCAAAATTTGTCCTGCACTTTTCCTAACATTTTTTTCCTCTGCTGTGCGAACATACTGAAATATTGCTAGCGCTGCATAATATAAGTTAAAATAGTTATCCATACATGGAGAACAATTCAACTTGCTACATAATGCACAGGCTCATTGAAAGGGCTTTGTGAGTGAATAATTAGGTTTCAAGTAATTAATGATTAACTAATGTGGCGGATTATCTTATATTACATTCATGAAGGTAGGACTTACAGCATCATATTGTTTATTAGTAATTTATGGTAGATGCTGTATTCTAGTTTTCTTGCTGCAATTCAAACAAATATAATGATACTGCCCTTATATTGCTTGAATTGGATATTACAATTACTAAAGGTCTAACTGATTAGCCTTTTGTTTAATGTTTATGGGGTTATGGTCGATCTCATGAGTAATGGGACAAAGGTTAACCACATATATCTAACCGCAATATTTTATTGAATATTTACATCAGAGATGCATTTCTCTGCAATATTTAATGATAACCTGTAAAGAAAAGAGACTGGTCTTTAGTTCAAGGTATACACAAACTTATGTTAAGCATAATGCAAGGGAATCATAAAATCATTATTCGTTCTTAAAATACTTCTTAAAACATATTCATGATTTCTTACCATGGCCTCCGTGTCCGTACCCTCCATGCCCATAACCTCCGCCGTGCCCTTTGCCATATCCTCCGCCGTGTCCTTTGCCATATCCTCCATGCCCATAACCTCCTCCATGTCCTTTACCGTATCCACCGTGGCCATGGCCCTTCCCATACCCTCCATGTCCATGTCCTTTACCGTATCCTCCATGGCCATGGCCTTTGCCGTATCCACCGTGTCCATAACCGCCATGCCCTTTGCCATACCCAGGGTCTGGGTCTGCCGCTACTATGGCAACCACCACCAACACAAGCACTGCTGCTAGGACTACACGCTGTTAAGGGAGAATAAAGGTAGTTTAGATATTCCATTTTCATTGATGGTATTAGAAAGAAATATGTTCAAAATATTCGAAAATATTGTATCGTGTAAAAACTAAATCACTAGTGAACCATCTTGGGAGGTTTGTTGTTCGTGCTGGAACCAAAAAGGCACTGAATGACTTGGTCGGTGGTAGTCCCGCTCTTATAGGGGTCGAGACTGCCATGAAGCAACACCAAGAAAATCGCCAGGGAACTGGTCATGGTTCGTTGAGTTTGCAACAAAAACATTAGAAAGGAGCAATTAAGATAAAGTACTTTCAAAATATCTGTCTTTCGTCCCATTCACACCGAATAATATAGGACTTTGGTAAGACAACTAAAGCTTTTTACTACTGACTGGAAGAAGCGTATGGTGCTGTGTACTGATAAACATTATATACAACTGCTTTCAAGACGAAAGGTAACCTTAGTATGACATGTGTATCTTATAACTATAACATGATTATTACCATCAAGTAACATCTTATTTTCGCGAATCTCAATCTGTTAATAGATAGTTTCAATCAATTTCAGAAGTCAGATAAAACTTAGTATGAGGCAATGCAACGACTAGACTGTTATTAAGTTAAGTTTACAGAATAATTTGCGATTTGTATGAAGCTTTCGTATAATGGGATAATTTTTATTTCTTAACATATTGATTGTGAGTTCAAAATTCTACTGATATATTGCACTATTCAGCTAATGTAAATTAACGTATCAAACGATGATCTCTTAGGTTTTAATCATAACTTACTGATACTTTTTTTTTTATCAACCTGCAGTACCTTTTCACCGCTCGACCGTAGAATATGCATATCTGAGGGAGCTATTGTTCATTTTGTCAAATCTAATTGGCATATTACCCATGGTGTATATATATATATATATATATATATATATATATATATATATATATATATACATATATGTGTGTGTGTTTCCTTAAGGCAATATCATGATCCAATAAAATGCAGTTGATTAACGATGTCATTATTCATTGAAAATGTTCTAACATCAATCTTATTATCAGGACTGATACTCCATAAACCCAGTATCAAAGTTGTGCACATGGGACACCGTACTTTGTTTTAATCTGATGACGCCAGTGTTTATACATATGTATATATGTGTGTATATATGTATATATATATATATATATATATATATATATATATATATGTGTGTGTGTGTGTGTGCGTGTGCGTGTGCGTGTGCGTGTGCGTGTGCGTGTGCGTGTGCGTGTGTGTGTGCGTGTGTGTGTGTGTGTGTGTGCGCGCGCGTGTGTGTGTGTGTGTGTACAGTCCATTGGACTTCAATTGTGTCATATTTTATACTCATTAATGTAATTACAGTCAATCTCATAGAAAGAAGGACTGTTTGTAGCATTCTGACTTTTCTTTTTTTCATATCGAAATATTTGATGATCTCTGACTCTCGAGGAGGGTGAAGTGAGCTATTTTTTTTCTTTTTTTTCAAAACGCACAAACAAGATGTATCAGTAAGAAGGGAAAAATAAAAATAAATAATTTTAAACGGACAACCAACTACGTTAATTGCTTGTGAAGATGGTTACAGATCCCTGCAATTAATAATATTAAATTGTGATTACATGACTGGGATATCAGATATGAGAAATATGATATTTAGTAATTCAGTAAAATACAAATTGTGCTGTTGAACGCTAGATCATTAATTCTGATCATTTTTTAGCC
>BOPN01002163.1:170000-195000 GCA_017312705.2 Penaeus japonicus
CTGTCCGAAATTGTCGCAGCGAAAAACAAAAAAAATTCACTCTTGTGTAGAAGTCTTCTTGAGCGGAACATCAGTGACAAGCTGTAATGTCATTGGTGATGTAACGGCCATTGGAACACTAGTTCGACCTCTTCACCTTGATTGTAAACTCCCTCCTCTCCGCCCCTTTTCACACCCCTCATCCAAATCCTTTCACCTATTTTCGGTGCCCATTAGTCCTTACCGTGACATCCAAGCGAGTATATAATGCGTGGTAACATGAGCTCTGGCAGTACCTCTGTGTTTCGTGTACAACAAACATGGTTTACGGAGTGGTAAGTTGTTTGTTTTGTGTTTTATATAAATTTCATCTCTACACACATATATAGATATATATACATATATACTGTATATATATGTATATGTATATATACATATATATATATATATATATATATATATATATATATATATATATATATATATATATATATATGCATGTCTTTCTAATAATGCATTTACAATCATCGACCAATTTATTAACCCAAATTGCTGCTTGACGCCATAAAATCTAAATTCAGTCTGGTTATAGAAATATATATATATATGAATATGTATATATACAATCTATAAAAATGGTATGAACACACAGCTAATATTCATAACAATAACAATGATGATGATAATAACAATGATAATAATTGATAATGATAATAAAGATGATTATATTTGAACGATTTTATTAATGCATATACTACTTTCCAGCGTGTGGCTCTCTTGGCCTTCTTCGTGTTGGTGATGGTGGCGCTGTCCCTGGCCGATCCTGGGTACGGCGGTCACGGGGGCCACGGAGGCTATGGAAAGGGAGGTCACGGTGGCTATGGAAAAGGTCATGGGGGCCATGGAGGAGGATACGGAAAAGGTCACGGAGGTTATGGACATGGTGGAGGTTATGGCAAAGGACACGGAGGGTATGGAAAAGGACACGGGCATGGAGGACACGGAGGTTATGGCAAAGGACACGGGCATGGAGGACACGGAGGGTATGGAAAAGGCCATGGCCATGGAGGACACGGAGGATATGGCAAAGGACATGGCCATGGAGGATACGGACACGGTGGAGGACACGGCGGCGGTTATGGCAAAGGACATGGCGGTGGTGGATACGGACACGGCGGGGGACACGGAGGATACGGTAAGGCATCTGTTTTCTTTAATTATTTATGATCAGTTAAACGTTCATGGATGTCGACACTATAACTTACAAACAGAACTCATTAGAGCATGAATCATTTTGTTTATTCACCTAATACCATATCTATTTTTTACATCCATTCACTTTCTTTGCAGGGTACCACTAGAAGCCGACAATTAAAGAAACACGCAACTGTAAAATAATAAATTAATTACTTAGTCAAATCTGAGGTATATTTTACTAACCTTCATTCCTCATCGTATTCATAGACAAAATGGAACACACACACGTGTATGTTTGTATAAAATGGGACCATTTGAATTATCTAACAAGATGAATACTACTTTCTTTTCAAATTGAAAGTAGATACCTGAAATTCTCCAAGCATACACAGGTGCTATCCAATCTTGAAAAGGGATACAAAGTTTCTGGAGTAAGAGAACCTTGAATTGTTCTTTATATGCTCGGGTTTACAGAGTTGGATTTCTAGAACTTAGCATATCCAGCGTATTCGTGTTGGCATTTTAATGGCTTGTCTTTCAAGAGGAGACATAATTTCCTAAGGAAAGTACAGTGCAATACGAGAATATTGTCATATGAAAGCTAGTGAGGTTGCAATATAGATAGATATTTGCGCATTTCCAAATGGGATTGCTAATAGAATCATTATCTAAATAGCAGAAGAAAAGAAATGAACAACTTACCTGTTCTCTCGCTACCTGGTCACTTCCCCTTGCGCAGTTCTCAAAGGGCGGATAATTTGCCTTCCTAGATTTTGCAGAACGGAAAGTTCTCCTGTGTCGGGAAGGTGGATACAAACATTGCTTATTTTCTGCGTTAAGTTTTTAACTTCTTTAGATATAATATTCAGTGATATAATTATTTTCATTGATATTATCCGTATCATTCTGGTTATTATAATCATTTTTTTTAATCATTATTACTATTCCTAATATTATAAAAATTAATGTTGCAATTATCTTTATCATGATCAATATCGCTATTAATGTTATGATCATTATAGTTATCATTATTAAATCTACTATTATCATCGAAATAATTAACAATATCGTCATTATCATTACTATAATTATTAAGTTAATTACTACTTATAACATTGATAATGATAATAAAGATGATAATAATGATAATGTTATTATCATCATTACCACTGCTACTACTACTACTGATAATGATAACAATGATGACAATAATGTTAGTGGATATATTATTGATAACTCTAGCAACAATATTAATAATGATGAAAATGATAATGTCATTAATATCAATAATCTATTGGTGTTTTTATGTATCATGATTCATACCATTATTGTTGATATCATTAACATTAATACCAATGTTATTATCACCAATACAATTAGTGTTATCATTACTATCATTCACATGATTTCTTTCATCATTATCATTATAATTATCTACTTTATTTTCATTGTCATTATCATTACTGACATCACTATTGTTGTAATAAATCTTGTTTGTATTTTTTATAGTCTTATTATCCTTTTTGTTATGTAAATTATTATTATTATTATCATTATCATTCTTATTGTTTGTAATTGTCGTAGAGGTGTCATTACTGTTATTGACATTACTATTGCTGTTATTATCATTATCATCGTTATTTTTCATCATTCTTAATACCATCATCATTATTATTATTATCAATATTGTTATTATCATCACTGTTGTGTTTTATTACTCTTATTTATCATCATTAGTATCATCATTATTATAGTCATTATCATTATTCCTATTAGCAATATCATAGTTAATAACATTATTGCTACCATTACTAAGACCATTATTATTAGCCTTACATCATTGATATAGTTGTTATTATCTTATCAATACTACTATTATCTATTACTAAAATTTACATCATTGTTACCCTTACCGTTATCATAAATATCATTATGATTATTATTATTATCTGTATTATCGTTATCATAATCATCATTATTATCAGTATCATCATTACTGTTATTCTTATTATCATCATTATCTTATCATTATCTTAATCTTATCATTATCTTATCCTTAATATTATCTTATCTTTATTTCATAATTCTAATTATTATTATCATTATCTTATTTATTTTATCATTAGGATCATTATTTTCCTATAAATATAGCGATATGTACACACAGCTGATCCTTTTCTTAGCAATGAATTGACTGGAGACAGCCCTATCCCCTTCCATCCGGCTTTTATTTTTATTTTTTCTCTTTTTTCCCTAGGCTTATACGGTATACGAAACCTAGACAAAAAAGATAGAGAGGAGAGAGAAAGAGAGAGAGACATATATTCAAGAGTGCTCTTCCAGAAAGAGCACTGTAGTAGATTTGACAGGAAATATGTATTTACGCTTGTATATATGTATACTTAAGTATATGTATTTAAGTATATTCATATATACGTGTAATATATATACAAAAATGCACACTACAGTATAGTTTAGATACAAATAGTAATATAAGGTATAGCGTTGTTGATAAACTCTAGGTAGGTGGGTAATGTGTATTAAAACTACGTATAGATTTAAATACCAGCCTTATTTGTGTGTACCAAATTCTATCAAATATGTATATATGGTTTACTCTATGTCCTTTCTTCCTTTTTTTCCCTGGAAATGTCGAGAGCAATCTGCTGACGGTTGATTTACATAAGTTTGGAACATAGATGAACCAAGAAAATCTGTAAATTTTATCATAGAAGTTTACGTCCATTAAAATTGTTTCATTGAAACGTTAATATGTAATAAACTGTTTGAACAATGTTTTGTGATAGGAAAAAAAAAAACTGCGCAAAAAATTATGTGTTGATTAATTTATCTTTTCTTGATTTCGCATTTCTATAGAAACTATATATATTTTTTTTACCTTCTATTCACTATCTTCCTTTTCACACACAAAAAAGTTTTTCTCTTTTTCTCAGAGAGCGATTACTTTAAGTCAAGTAATAATCAACGGACGAAAATTGCCCGAAATCGTTGCTGTCGGTATAAAACATTTACTCAGTGCGTATGAGTCACATCTTTTTTAAGCAACATCAGTGAATGATTGTTCGCCTTTGATGTAGTGAATCATTCACTTGGTCCATGAGTTCGACCTCCTTCACCTTTTGATTGCCAACTCCCTCCCCTCCGCCCCCTCCCATCTTTTCACACCCCTGATCCATCTCCTTTCACCTATTTTCGGTGCCCATTACTCCCTACCGTGACATCCAAGCGAGTATATAATGCGTGGTGACATGAGCTCTGGCAGTACCTCTGTGTTTCGTGTGCAACAAACATGGTTTACGGAGTGGTAAGTTGTTTGGTCATCAACCGTAAGTGCTGTTTGACGTCGAAACGTCTTTAATGGTAGTGACGATAATGATGATAATTAGTAATAACAATAATGGTGATAATTAATAATAATGCTAATAATAATTAATGATAATGATAATATTTGAACAGCTTTATTAAGGCATATACTATCTTTCAGCGTGTGGCTCTCTTGGCCTTCGTCGTGTTGGTGATGGTGGCGCTGTCCCTGGCTGATCCTGGGTACGGCGGTCACGGCGGCCACGGAGGCTACGGAAAGGGAGGACACGGTGGTTATGGAAAAGGTCATGGGGGTCATGGAGGAGGATACGGAAAAGGTCACGGAGGTTACGGACATGGTGGAGGTTATGGCAAAGGACACGGGCATGGAGGACACGGAGGGTATGGAAAAGGGCATGGAGGACACGGAGGATATGGTAAAGGACACGGGCATGGAGGACACGGAGGTTATGGCAAAGGACATGGCCATGGAGATACGGACACGGTGGAGGACACGGCGGCGGTTATGGCAAAGGACATGGCGGTGGTGGATACGGACACGGCGGAGGACACGGAGGATACGGTAAGGCATCTGTTTTCTTTAATCATTTATGATCAGTTAAACGTTCATGGATGTCGACACTATAACTTACAAACAGAACTCATTAGAGCATGAATCATTTTGTTTATTCACCTAATACCATATCTATTTTTTCATCCATTCACTTTCTTTGCAGGGTACCACTAGAAGCCGACAATCTAAGAAACACGCAACTGTAAAATAATAAATTAATTACTTAGTCAAATCTGAGGTATAATTTACTAACCTTCATTCCTCATCGTATTCATAGACAAAATGGAACACACACACGTGTATGTTTGTATAAAATGGGACCATTTGAATTATCTAATTAGATGAATACTACTTTCTTTTCAAATTGAAATTCTCCAAGCATACACAAGTGCTATCCAATCTTGAAAAGGGATACAAAGTTTCTGGTGTAAGAGAACCTTGAATTGTTCTTTATATGCTCGGGTTTAGAGAGTTGGATTTCTAGAACTTAGCATATCCAGCGTATTCGTGTTGGCATTTTAATGGCTTGTCTTTCAAGAGGAGACATAATTTCCTAAGGAAAGTACAGTGCAATACGAGACTATTGTCATATAAAAGTTAGTGAGGTTGCAATATAGATAGATATTTGCGCATTTCCAAATGGGATTGCTAATAGAACCATTAGTCTAAATAAAGAAGAAAAGAAATGAACAATCATACTGTTCTCTCGCTACTCAAGGTCACTTCCCTTGGGAATTCCCTAAAGGCGGGCTGACAATTTGCTGTCCTAGATTTTTATTGAAAAGTTCTTCTTCTTTGTGTCGGGAAGGTGGATACAAACATTACTTATTTTCTGCGTTAATTTTTTAACTTTTTTAGATATAATATTCAGTGATATAATTATTTTCATTGATATTATCCGTATTATTCTGGTTATTATAATCATTTTTTTTATCATTATTACTATTCCTATTATTATAAAAATTAATGTTACAATTATCTTTATCATGATCAATATTGCTATTAATGTTATTATCATTATTAAATCTACTATTATCATCGAAATAATTAACAATATCGTCATTATCATTACTATAATTATTAAGTTAATTACTACTTCTAACATTGATAATGATAATAAAGATGATGATAATGATAATGTTATTATCATCATTACCACTGCTACTACTACTACTGATAATGATAACAATGATGACAATAATGTTAGTGGATATATTATTGATAACTCTAGCAACAATATTAATAATGATGAAAATGATAATGTCATTATTATCAATAATCTATTGGTGTTTTTATGTATCATGATTCATACCATTATTGTTGATATCATTAACATTAATACCAATGTTATTATCACCAATACAATTAGTGTTATCATTACTATCATTCACATGATTTCTTTCATCATTATCATTATAATTATCTACTTTATTTTCATTGTCATTATCATTACTGATATCACTATTGTTGTAATCAATCTTGTTTGTATTTTTTATAGTCTTATTATCCTTTTTGATATGTAAATTATTATTATTATTATTATCATTATCAGCCTTATTGTTTGTAATTGTCGTAGAGGTGTCATTACTGTTATTGACATTACTATTGCTGTTATTATCATTATCATCGTTATTTTTCATCATTCTTAATACCATCATCATTATTATTATTATCAATATTGTTATTATCATCACTATTGTGTTTTATTACTCTTATTTATCATCATTAATATCATCATTATTATAGTCATTATCATTATTCCTATTATCAATATCATAGTTAATAACATTATTGCTACCATTACTAAGACCATTATTATTAGCCTTACATCATTGATATAGTTGTTATTATCATATCAATACTACTATTATCTATTACTAAAATTTACATCATTGTTACCCTTACCGTTATCATAAATATCATTATGATTATTATTATCTGTATTATCGTTATCATAATCATCATTATTATCAGTATCATCATTACTGTTATTCTTATTATCATCATTATCTTATCTTATTTATCATTATCTTAATCTTATCATTATCTTATCGGTAATATTATCTTATCTTTATCTCATAATTCTAATTATTCTTACTATCATTATCTTATTCATTTTATTATTAGAATCATTATTTTCCTATAAATATAACGATATGTACACACAGCTGATCCTTCTCTTAGCAATGAATTGACTGGAGACAGCCCTATCCCCCTCCACCCGGCTTTTTTTTTCTTTTTTTTTCTCTTTTTTCCCTAGGCTTATACGGTATACGAAACCTAGACAAAAAAGATAGAGAGGAGAGAGAAAGAGAGAGAGACATATATTCAAGAGTGCTCTTCCAGAAAGAGCACTGTAGTAGATTTGACAGGAAATATGTATTTACGCTTGTATATATGTATACTTAAGTATATGTATTTAAGTATATTCATATATACGTGTAATATATATACAAAAATGCACACTACAGTATAGTTTAGATACAAATAGTAATATAAGGTATAGCGTTGTTGATAAACTCTAGGTAGGTGGGTAATGTGTATTAAAACTACGTATAGATTTAAATACCAGCCTTATTTGTGTGTACCAAATTCTATCAAATATGTATATATGGTTTACTCTATGTCCTTTCTTCCTTTTTTTCCCTGGAAATGTCGAGAGCAATCTGCTGACGGTTGATTTACATAAGTTTGGAACATAGATGAACCAAGAAAATCTGCAAAATTTATAATAGAAGTTTACGTCCATTAAAATTGTTTCATTGAAACGTTAATATGTAATAAACTGTTTGAACAATGTTTTGTGATAGGGAAAAAAAACTGCGCAAAAAATTATGTGTTGATTAATTTATCTTTTCTTGATTTCGCATTTCTATAGAAACTATATATCTTTTTACCTTCTATTCACTATCTTCCTTTTCACACACACAAAAGTTCGAAACGCAGTGCTCTTTTTCTCAGAGAGCGATTACTTTAAGTCAAGTAATAATCAACGGACGAAAATTGCCCGAAATCGTTGCTGCGAAAAATAAAACATTTACTCATGCGTATAAGTCACATCTTTTTAAGCGGAACATCAGTGACTGATTGTTCTGCCTTTGATGGTGTAACGGCCACTGGTCCACTAGTTCGACCTCCTTCACCTTAATTGCCAACTCCCTCCCCTCCGCCCCTTCCACCTTTTCACACCCCTGATCCATCTCCTTTCACCTATTTTCGGTGCCCATTACTCCCTACCGTGACATCCAAGCGAGTATATAATGCGTGGTGACATGAGCTCTGGCAGTACCTCTGTGTTTCGTGTGCAACAAACATGGTTTACGGAGTGGTAAGTTGTTTGGTCATCAACCGTAAGTGCTGTTTGACGTCGAAACGTCTTTAATGGTAGTGACGATAATGATGATAATTAGTAATAACAATAATGGTGATAATTAATAATAATGCTAATAATAATTAATGATAATGATAATATTTCAACAGCTTTATTAAGGCATATACTATCTTTCAGCGTGTGGCTCTCTTGGCCTTCGTCGTGTTGGTGATGGTGGCGCTGTCCCTGGCTGATCCTGGGTACGGCGGTCACGGCGGCCACGGAGGCTACGGAAAGGGAGGACACAGGTAGTATAAAGAATAGTAATAGAGAGAGATACGGAAAATGCTGGAGGAATACGGACATGGTGGAGGCGGTAAAAGGACACGGGCATGGAGGACACGGAGGGTAAGGTAAAGGACACGGGCATGGGAGCACACGAGGGTATGGAAAAGGCGGCCGTGAGGTAGACACAGAGGATACAGGCAAGGACATGGCCATGGAGGATACGGACACGCGGTGGAGGACACGGCGGCGGTTATGGTAAAGGACATGGCGGCGGTGGATACGGACACGGCGGGGGACACGGAGGATATGGAAAGGGACACGGAGGATACGGTAAGACATCTGTTTTCTTTCATTATTTATGATCAATTAATCATTCCTGGATGTCGAAACTAGAACTTACAAACAGAACTCAGTAGAGTAGAATCATTTTGTTTATTCACTTAATACCATATCTATTTTTTCATCCATTCACTTTCTTTTCAGGGTACCACTAGGAGCCGACAATCAAAGAAACACGCAACTGTAAAATAATGAATAAATATATAACTTAGTAAAATCTGAGGTATATTTTACTAACCTCCATTCCTCATCGTATTCATAGAAGAAAAAATGGAACACACGCATACGGGTATGTTTCTATAAAATGGGACCATTTGAATTATCTGACAAGATAAATACTACTTTCTTTTCAATTTGAAAGTAGATACCTAAAATTATCCAGGCATACACAGGCGCTATCCAATCTTGAAAAGGGATACCAAGTTTCTAGAGTAAGAGAACCTTGAATTGTTCCTTATATGCTCGGGTTTACAGAGTTGGATTTCTAGAACTTAGTATATCTAGTATATTCACGTTGGCATTTTAATGGCTTGTCTTTCAAGAGGAGACATTACTTTCTAAGGAAAGTGCCGTGCAATACGAGAATATTGTCGTATGAAGCCTAGTGAGGTTACAACATAGATATTTGAGCATTTTCAAATGGGATTACTTAGAGGATCATAATCTTAATATAAGAACTAAAAGAAAGGAGGTATGAAAATGGACAACTTATCTGTTCTCTCGCTAATTCGAACTACCTGGTCACTTCCCTTTGAGCCGTTCTCATAAGGCGGACAATTTGCCTTCCTAGATTTTGCAGAATGGAGAGTTCTCCTGTGTCAGGCAGGTGGGTACAAGCATTACACATTTTCTGCGTTAAAGATTTTAACTTTTCTTAGATATAATATTCATTGGTATAATTAGTTTCATTAATAATATCCTTATCATTTCAGTCGTTATAATCATGATTATTATCATTATTACTACTGTTACTATCAGAACTAATGTTGTCATTATATTCATCATTATTAATATCGGTGTTATTGTTATTATTAATTATTTTTGTCGTTATGAATTCTACTATTATCATCGAAATCAATAACAATATCATCATTATCATTACTATGATTATCAACTTAATTACTACTTCTAACATTGATAATGATAATAAATATGATAATGATAACGATAATAATATTGTTATTATTATCATTACCAAAATCATTAATTATACTATCATGATATATACAATAATAATACGGTAAATATATATAATTGTCGGGAAGGTAGATAGAAACATCATATATTTTCTGCGTTAAAGATTTTAATTTTTCTTAGATATGGTATTCATTGGTATAATTAGTTTCATTAATAATATTCTTATATTAGTCGTTATAATCATGATTATTATCATTATTACTACTGTTACTATCAGAATTAATGTCATTATATTTATCATTATTAATATTGGTGTTATTGCTATTACTACCATTATTGTTGTCGTTATTAATTCTACTATTATCATCGAAATCAATAACAATATCATCATTATCATTAATATGATTATTAACTTAATTACAACTTCTAACATTGATAATGGTAATAAAGATGATAATGAAAACGATAATGATCATTTTATTATCATCATTACCACTGCTACTCCTACTACTGATAATGATAATAATAACAATAACAATAATAATGGTAAATATATAATTGGTAACTATAGCAATAATATTTATAATGATTGAAAATTAATGTCAATATCATCAACATTTTATCGTTGGTTTTATATGTGATTCATCCCATCATTGTTAATGTCATTACTAACATTCCCATGATTACTTTCATCATCATGATTATTATTACCTACATTATTTTCATTGTCATTATCATCATTGACATCATTATTGTTGTAATTAATATTGTTTTTTTTATTCTTATTATCCTTATTGTTATGCAAATTATTATTATTGTTATTATTATCATCCTGATTATTTGTAATAGTCGTAGAGGTGTCATTACTGTTATTAACATTACTATTAATGTCATTATGATTACCATAATATTTTTTTTATTGTTCTTAATATCATCATCATTATTAATATCAATATTATCATTATCATCACTAATGTGTTTTATCACTATGATTTTTTGTCATTAGTATCATTATCATAGTCATTATCATTATTCCTATTATCATTACCATAGTTAATGACATTATTGCTACCATTACTATGACCATTATTATAATCCTTATCATAATTGATAGAGTTGTTATTACCATATCAATACTACTATTATCTATTACCATTATTTTTGTCATTATTACCCTTATCGTTATCATAAATATCATTATGATTATCATTATCATCATTATTATCATTATCATAATCATCATTATTATCATCAGTATTATCATTATCGTTATTCCTATTATCATTATCAAATCATCATTATCTTATAATTGTAATTATTCTGACTATCATTATCTTATTAGCTTTATCATTAGGATCATTATTTTCATATATATATATATATATATATATATATATATATATATATATATATATATATATATATATATATATATATATATATATATATAAATATATATATATATATATATATATATATACATATATATATATATACATATATATATATATATATATATATATATATATATATATATATATATAAAATTTGTATATATAATGACATGTGCATACAGTTTATCCTTCTCTAGCAATTAACTGGGACGGGGAAGCAGCCCCTATCCCCTTCAACCCGCTTTTTTTCGTTATAATGCAGAAACCTAGACATAAGAGAGAGAGAGAGAGAGAGAGAGAGAGAGAGAGAGAGAGAGAGAGAGAGAGAGAGAGAGCGAAACGATATATATTCTAACAGTGAAGTAGATTCGACAGGAATCATGTATTTACGCTTGTATATATGTATACTTAAGTATATATTTTTTAAGTATATTTATATGTATATATAATATTTATGAATATATATATATATATATATATATATATATATATATATATATATATATATATATATATATATATATATATATGCGTTGTTGATAAACTGCAGATAGGTGGGTAATGTGTATTCAAACTACGAGTAGATTTAGATACAAGCTTATTTGTATGTGCCAAATTCTAACAAATATGTATATATAGTTTATTTTATCATAGATGTTTACGCGCATTAAAATTGTGAAATAGAAACATTAATATGTAATAAACTGTTTGAATAATTTCTTATGATAGGGAAAACACTGCTGAGTATTATCGATATATGGCTAACGCAAAAAAAAATATGTGTTGATTAATTTATCCTTTCTTGATTTCGCATTTCTATAGAAACCGTGTTTCTTTTACCTTCTATCCATTCTTTACTTTTTCAAAAAAGAATGGACTTCTATGATCTACTCGATAACAGCATCTACCGTTTTTCAATTCATAGAACGATTACTTTACAGAAACTCAAGTAATAATCAATGGACGAAAATTACCCGAAATCATTACAGCGAAAAAAAATAAAAATAAAAATATAATAAAAAATTACTCATGTGTATAAGTCACCACATCTTATTAAGCGGAACATCAGTGAATGACTGTTCTGCCTTTGGTGGTGTAGCGGCCACTGGTCCACTAGTTCGACCTCTTCACCTTGATTGTAAACTCCCTCTCCACCGCCCCTTTTCACACCCTTCACCTAACTCCTTTCACCTATTTTCGGTGCCCATTACTTCCTACCGTGACATCCAAGCGAGTATATAATGCGTGGTGACAAGAGCTCTGGCAGTACCTCCGTCTTTCGTGTACAACAAACATGGTTTACGGAGTGGTAAGTTGTTTGGTCATTAACCGAAAGTGCTGTTTGCCTTGGAAACGTCTTTAATCTGGTTATAGAATGATATACATATGCTCTATAAATCAGAGATATGAACACACAGATTATATTGATAACAATAACAATGGTAGTGACGATACTGCTAATGATGATGATTAATGATAACAATAATAATGGTGATAATTAATAATAATGATAAGAATTAATTAAAATGATAATGATATTATTTGAACAGCTTTATTAATGTATATACTATCTTTTAGCGTGTGGCCTTCTTGGTCTTCGTTGTGTTGGTGATGGTGGCACTGTCCCTGGCCGATCCTGGGTACAACGGTCACGGGGGCCACGGAGGCTACGGAAAGGGAGGTCACGGTGGCTATGGAAAAGGTCATGGTGGTCATGGAGGAGGATACGGAAAAGGTCACGGAGGTTACGGACATGGTGGAGGTTATGGCAAAGGACACGGGCATGGAGGACATGGAGGGTATGGAAAAGGCCATGGCCATGGAGGACACGGAGGATATGGCAAAGGACATGGTCATGGAGGATACGGACACGGCGGAGGACACGGCGGCGGTTATGGCAAAGGACATGGCGGCGGTGGATACGGACACGGCGGAGGACACGGAGGGTATGGAAAGGGACACGGAGGATACGGTAAGACATCTGTTTTCTTTAATTATTTATGATCAATTAAACATTCCTGGATGTCGAAACTAGAACTTACAAACAGAACTCAGTAGAGTAGAATCATTTTGTTTATTCACCTAATACCATATCTATTTTTCCTCTATTCACTTTCTTTGCAGGGTACCACTAGGAGCCGATAATCTAAGAAACACGCAACTGTAAAATAATTAATAAATATGTAACTTAGTAAAATATGAGGTATATTTTACTAACCACGATTCCTCATCGTATTCATTGAATAAAAAGTGCAACACACGCACACGGGTATGTTTCCATAAAATGGGACCATTTGAATTATCTGACAAGATAAAGTAGATACCTAAAATTCTCCAGGCATACACAGGCGCTATCCAATCTTGAAAAGGGATACCAAGTTTCTACAGTAAGAGAATCTTGAATTTTTCCTTATATGCTCGGGTTTACAGAGTTGGATTTCTAGAACTTAGTATATCCAGTGTATTCGCGTTGGCATTTTAATGGCTTGTCTTTCAAGAGGAGACATTACTTTCTAAGGAAAGTGCCGTGCAATACGAGAATATTGTCGTATGAAGCCTAGTGAGGTTACAACATAGATATTTGAGCATTTTCAAATGGGATTACTTAGAGGATCATTATCTTAACATAAAAATAAAAGAAAGGAGGCATGAAAATGGACAACTTATCTGTTCTCTCGCTAATTCGAGCTACCTGGGGGACAATTTGCCTTCCAAGATTTTGCAGAATCCTGTGTCCGGAAGGTGGATACAAACATTACTTATTTTCTGCGTATAAATTTTAAACTTCTTTAGATATAATATTCATTGATATAATTATTTTAATTGATATTATCCTTATTATTCTGGTTATTATAATCATGATGATTATTATTATTATTACTATTCCTATTATTATCAGAATTAATGCTGTTATTATCTTTATCATGATTGATATCGCTGTTATTGTTATTATTATCATTATAGTTGTTATCATTATTAATTCTACTATTATTATCGAAATCATTAACAATATCATTATCATTACTATAATGATTAACTTAATTACTACTTCTAACATTGATAATGATAATAAAGATGATGATAATGATAAAGTTATTATCATCACAATCACTACTACTACTGATAATAATAATAACAATAATGATAGTAGATGTATTATTGATAGCTATAGCAACAATATTAATAACGATGAAAATGATAATGTCATTATTATCAACAATCTGTTGTTGTTTTTATATATCATGATTCATACCATTATTGTTGATATTAACATTATCAATACCAATGTTATTATCACCATGACAAACAATTACAATTAGTGTTATCATTACTATCATTCCCATGATTATTTTCATAATTATTATTATCTACATTTTCATTGTCATTATCATTATTGACATCACTATTGTTGTAATCAATATTGTTGGTATCTTTTATACTCTTATTAACCTTCTTGTTATGCAAATTATTATTATTGTTATAATTATCATCCTTATTGTTTGTAATTGTCGTAGAGGTGTCATTACTGTTATTAATATTACTATTGCTGTTATTATCATTATCATCGATATTTTTTATTATCCTTAATACCATCATCATTATTATTGTCAATGTTGTTCTTATCATCACTGTTGAGTCTCATTACTCTTATTTCTTATCATTGGTATCATTATCATAGTCATTATCATTATTCCTATCATCATAGTTAATGACATTATTGCTACCATTACTAAGACCATTATTATTAGCCTTATCATCATAGAGATAGTTGTTATTGTCATATCAATACTACTATTATCTATTACCATTATTTCTATCATCATTACCCTTACCGTTATCATAAATATCATTATGATTATTATTATCAGTATTATCATTATCATAATCATCATTATCATTGCTCTTATTATCATCACCATTATCTTATAACTGTAATTATTTTGACTATCATTATCTTATTAGTTTTATTATTAGGATAATTATTTTCCTATAAATATAACAACATGCACATACAACAGATCCTTCTCTTAGCAATGAATTGACTGGAGGCAGCCCTATCTCTTCCACCTGGCTTTTTTTCTTTTCTCTTTTTTTCTGGGCTTGTACTGTATAAGAAAAATAGACAAAAAAGGTAGAGAGAGGAGAGAGACAGCGAAACGACATATATTCTAGAGTGCTCTTCCAGAAAGACAGTGTAGTAGATTTGACAGGAAACATGTATTTACGCTCGTATATATGGATACTTAAGTATATATATTTAAGTATATTCATATATACGTGTAATGTTTAGGAATATATATACAAATATGCACACTACAGTATAGTTTAGATACTAATAGCAATATAAGGTATAGCGTTGTTGATAAACTGTAGGTAGGTGAGTAATGTGTATTAAAACTACGCATAGATTTAGATACAAGCTTATTTGTATGTGCCAAATTCTAGCAAATATGTATATATAGTTTATTCTATGTCCTTTCTTCCTTTTTTCCTCTGGAAATGTCGAGAGCAATCTGCTGACGGTTGATTTACATCAGTTGGAAACATAGATGAGCCGAGAAAATCTGTAAATTTAATCATAGAAGTTTACGCCCATTAAAGTTGTTTAATTGATAGAAACGTTAATATGAAATAAACTGTTTGAACAATGTTTTGTGCTCTTCATAGAACGATTACTTTAAGTCATGTAATAATCAATGGACGAAAATTGCACGAAACCGTTGCAGCGAAAAAAACAAAACAAAACTAAAAAAATTACTCATGCGTATAAGTCACCACATCTTTTTAAGCGGAACATCAGTGAATGATTGTTCTGCCGTTGATGGTGTAACGGCCACTGGTCCACTAGTTCGACCTCCTTCACCTTAATTGCCAACTCCCTCCCCTCCGCCCCCTCCATCTTTTCACACCCCTCACCCAACTCCTTTCACCTATTTTCGGTGCCCATTACTCCCTACCGTGACATCCAAGCGAGTATATAATGCGTGGTGACATGAGCTCTGGCAGTACCTCTGTGTTTCGTGTACAACAGACATGGTTTACGGAGTGGTGAGTTGTTTGGTCATCAACCGAAAGTGCTGTTTGACGTCGAAACGTCTTTAATCTGGTAATAGAATGATATACATATGCTCTATAAACCTGATCATGTTAATGATAATTATAATATTTGAACAGCTTTATTAATGTACATAATATCTTTCAGCGTGTGGCCCTCTTGGTCTTCGTCGTGTTGGTGATGGTGGCACTGTCCCTGGCCGATCCTGGGTACGGCGGTCACGGGGGCCACGGAGGCTACGGAAAGGGAGGTCATGGGGGTCATGGAGGAGGATACGGAAAAGGTCACGGAGGTTACGGACATGGTGGAGGTTATGGCAAAGGACACGGGCATGGAGGACACGGAGGGTATGGAAAAGGCCATGGCCATGGAGGACACGGAGGATATGGCAAAGGACATGGCCATGGAGGATACGGACACGGCGGAGGACACGGCGGCGGTTATGGCAAAGGACATGGCGGCGGTGGATACGGACACGGCGGAGGACACGGAGGATATGGAAAGGGACACGGAGGATACGGTAAGACATCTGTTTTCTTCAACTATTTGTGATCACTTAAACGTTCCTGGATGTCGACACTATGACTTACAAACAGAACTCATTAGAGCATGAATCATTTTGTTTATTTACCATATCTATTTTTCATCTATTCACTTGCTTTGCAGGGTACCACTAGAAGCCGACAATCTAAGAAACACGCAACTGTAAAATAATTAATAAATAAATAACTTAGTCAAATCTGAGGTATATTTTACTAACCTCCATTCCTCATCGTATTCATAGAAGAAAAAGTGCAACACACGCACACGGGTATGTTTCTATAAAATGGGACCATTTGAATTATCTAACAAGATAAATACTACTTTCTTTTCAATTTGAAAGTAGATACCTGAAATTATCCAGGCATACACAGGCGCTATCCAATCTTGAAAAGGGATACAACGTTTTAGGAGCAAGAGAACCTTGAATTGTTCCTTATATGCTCGGATTTACAGAGTTGGTTTTCTAGAACTTAGTATATCCAGCGTATTCGTGTTGGCATTTTAATGGCTTGTCTTTCAAGAGGAGACATAACTTTCTAAGGAAAGTGCCGTGCAATACGAGGATATTGTCATATAAAGGCTAGTGAGGTTGCAATATAGATAGATGCGCATTTCCAAATGGGATTGCTAATAGAATCATTATCTAAATAGCAGAAGAAAAGAAATGGACAACCTAGTCACTTCCCCTTGCGCAGTTCTCAAAAGGCGGACAATTTACCTTCCTAGATTTTACAGAATGGAGAGTTCTCCTGTGTCGGGAAGATGGATTCAAACATTGATTATTTTCTGTGTTAAAGTTTTTGACTTCTTTAGATATGATATTCATTGATATAATTATTTTCATTAATATTATCCTTTTTATTTTGGTTATCATAACCATGACTATTATTATTATCATTCCTATTATTATCAGAATTAATGTTGTCATTATCTTTATCATTATTAATATCGCTATTATTGTTATCATCATTATAGTTGTTATCATTATCAATTCTACTATTATCGAAATCATTTACAATATCATCATTATCATGACTATAATTATTAACTTAATTAACAATATCAATAATGATGAAAATGATAATGTCATTATCATCAACAATCTATTGTTTTTATCTATCACGATTCATACCATTATTGTTGATATTATTAACATCATCAACACCAATATTATTATCACCATTATCACCATTACAATTAATATTATCATTACTATCATTCTCATGATTACTCTCATCATTATCATTATCTACATTATTTTCATTGTCATTATCATTATTGACATCACTATTATTGCAATTAATATTTTTTTTATTGTCTTATTATCTTTCTTGTTCTGCAAATTATTATCATTATCATCCTTATTGTTTGTAATTGTTGTAGAGGTTTCATTACTGATATGAATATTATTATTGCTGATATCATCATCATCCTCGTTATTTCTTATCATTCTTAATACCATCATTATTATCATTATCAATATTGTCATTATCACCACTGTTGTGTTTTATTACTATTATTTTTATCATTAGTATCATTATTATCTTAGTCACTATCATTATTCCTATCATCATTATCATAGTTAATGACATTATTGCTACCATTATTAAGACCATTATTATTAGCCTTATCATCATTGAGATAGTTGTTATTATCATATCAAAACTACTATTATCTATTACAATTATTTTTATCATTATTACCCTTATCGTTATCATAAATACCATTATGATTATTATCTTTATCAGTATTATCATTATCATAAGCATCATTATTATCAGTATTATCATTACTGTTATTCTTATTACCATCCTTATCTTATCATTATCTTATAAGTGTAATTATTTTGTTGGCTATCATTATCTTATGATTTTGCTATTAAGATCATTATTTTCCTATAAATATAACGATATGTACACACAGCTGATCCTTCTCTTAGCAATGAATTAACTGGAGGCAGCCCTATCTCTTCCACCCGGCTTTTTTTCTTTTCTCTTTTTTTCCTAGGCTTATACTGTATAAGAAACCTAGACAAAAAAGATAGAGAGAGGAGAGAGACAGAGAACATATATTCTAGAGTGCTTTTCTAGAAAAAACAACAACAATGAAGTACATTTATTTACGCTTGTATATATGTATACTTAAGTATATATATTTAAGTATATTCATATATACGTGTAATATTTAGGGATATATATATATATACAAATATGTACACTACAGTACATTTTAGATACACATAGCAATATAAAGTATAGCATTGTTGATAAACTGTAGGTTTGTGGGTAATGTGTATTAAAACTACGTATAGATTTAGATACAAGCCTAATTTGTGGGTACCAAATTCTAGAAAATATTTATATATAGTTTACTCTATGTCCTTTCTTTTTTTTCCCTGGAAATGTCGATAACAATCTACTAACGGTTGATTTACATAAGTTGTTGGTAACATAGATGAGCCGAGAAAATCTGTAAAGTTTATCATAGATGTTTACGCGCATTAAAATTGTTTAATTGAAACGTTAATATGTAATAAACTGTTTGAATAATGTCTTGTGATAGGAACAACAAATTGCTGAGTATCACTGATACAGGGCTAGCGCAAAAGAAGTGTTCATTTATTATTTCTTGATTTCTCATTTCTATAGAAACCGTGTTTCTTTTACCTTCCATTCATATCTTCTCCACACACAAAAAGTTCGAAACGCAGTTCTCTTTTCTTCAGAGAACGATTACTTTAAGTCAAATAATAATAATTGGACAAACATTGCCCGAAATCGTTCCAGCGAAAAAAAAAAAAAATCTACTCATGTGTCATAACATCTTATTAAGCGGAATATCAGTGAATGATTGTTCTGCCGTTGATGGTGTAACGGTCTACTAGTTCGACCTCCTTCACCTTGATTACCAATTCCCTTCCCTCCGCTCCCTCCACCTTTTCACACCCCTCACCCAACTCCTTTCACCTATTTTCGGTACCCATTAACCCCTACCGTGACATCCAAGCGAGTATATAATGCGTGGTGACAATGAGCTCTGGCAGTACCTCTGTGTTTCGTGTACAACAAACATGGTTTACGGAGTGGTAAGTTGTTTGGTCATCAACCGAAAGTTGTGTTTGATGTCGAAACGTCTTTAATCTGGTTATAGAATGATATACATATGCTCTATAAACCTAAGACGTGCACGTAGATGATATTGATAACAATAACAATGGTAGTGACGATAATGATAATGATGATAATTAGTAATAACAACAATAATGGTGATAATTAATAATTAATAATAATGATAATATTTGAACAGCTTTATTAATGTATATACTATCTTTTAGCGTGTGGCTCTCTTGGCCTTCGTCGTGTTGGTGATGGTGGCACTGTCCCTGGCCGATCCTGGGTACGGCGGTCACGGGGGCCACGGAGGCTACGGAAAGGGAGGTCACGGTGGCTATGGAAAAGGTCATGGGGGTCATGGAGGAGGATACGGAAAAGGTCACGGAGGTTACGGACATGGTGGAGGTTATGGCAAAGGACACGGAGGATATGGAAAAGGCCATGGCCATGGAGGACACGGAGGATATGGCAAAGGACATGGCCATGGAGGATACGGACACGGTGGAGGACACGGCGGCGGTTATGGCAAAGGACATGGCGGCGGTGGATACGGACACGGCGGAGGACACGGAGGGTATGGAAAGGGACACGGAGGATACGGTAAGACATCTGTTTTCTTCAACTATTTATGATCACTTAAACGTTCCTGGATGTCGACACTATAACTTACAAACGGAACTAATTAGAGCACGAATCATTTTGTTTATTCACCTAATACCATATCTATTTTTCCTCTATTCACTTTCTTTGCAGGGTACCACTAGAAACCGACAATCTAAGAAACACGCAACTGTAAAATAATGAATAAATAAATAACTTAGTTATATCTGAGGTATATTTTACTAACCTCCATTCCTCATCGTATCCATAGAAGAAAAAGTGCAACACACGCACACGGGTATGTTTCTATAAAAGGAGACCATTTGAATTATCTAACTAGATAAATACTACTTTCTTTTCAAACTGAAAGTAGATACCTAAAATATCCAGGCATACACAGGCGCTATCCAATCTTGAAAAGGGATACAACGTTTTAGGAGCAAGAGAACCTTGAATTGTTCCTTATATGCTCGGATTTACAGAGTTGGTTTTCTAGAACTTAGCATATCCAGCGTATTCGTGTTGGCATTTTAATGGCTTGTCTTTCAAGAGGAGACATAAATTTCTAAGGAAAGTGCCGTGCAATACGAGGATATTGTCATATAAAAGCTAGTGAGGTTGCAATATAGATAGATGCGCATTTCCAAATGGGATTGCTAATAGAATCATTATCTAAATAGCAGAAGAAAAGAAATGGACAACTCTTTACCTGTTCTATCGCTAATTCGAACTACCTAGTCACTTTCCCTTGCGCAGTTCTCAAAAGGCGGACAATTTGCCTTCCTAGATTTTACAGAATGGAGAGTTCTCCTGTATCGGGAAGATGGATTGAAACATTAATTATTTTCTGTGTTAAAGTTTTTGACTTCTTTAGATATGATATTCATTGATATAATTATTTTCATTAATATTATCCTTTTCATTTTGGTTTTCATAACCATGACTATCATTATTATCATTCCTATTATTATCAGAATTAATGTTGTCATTATCTTTATCATTATTAATATCGCAATTATTGTTATCATCATTATAGTTGTTATCATTATCAATTATACTATTATCGAAATCATTTACAATATCATCATTATCATTGCTATAATTATTAACTTAATTAACAATATTAATAATGATGAAAATGATGTCATTATCATCAACAATCTATTGTTTTTATCTATCACGATTCATACTATTTTTGTTGATATTATTAACATCATCAACACCAATATTATTATCACCATTACAATTAATATTATCATTACTATCATTCTCATGATTATTCTCATCATTATCATTATCTACATTATTTTCATTGTCATTATCATTATTGACATCCCTATTGTTGCAATTGATATTTTTTTTATTGTCTTATTATCTTTCTTGTTCTGCAAATTATTATCATTATCATCCTTATTGTTTGTAATTGTTGTAGAGGTGCCATTACTGATATGAATATTACTATTCCTGATATCATCATCATCCTCGTTATTTCTTATCATTCTTAATACCATCATTATTATCATTATCAATATTGTCATTATCACCACTGTTGTGTTTTATTACTATTATTCTTATCATTAGTATCATTATTATCTTAGTCACTATCATTATTCCTATCATCATTATCATAGTTAACGACATTATTGCTACCATTATTAAGACCATTATTATTAGCCTTATCATCATTGAGTTGTTATTATCATATCAAAACTACTATTATCTATTACCATTATTTTTATCATTATTACCCTTATCGTTATCATAAATACCATTATGATTATTATTTTTATCAGTATCATCATTATCATAAGCATCATTATTATCAGTATTATCATTACTGTTATTCTTATTACCATCCTTATCTTATCATTATCATCATCTTATCATTATCTTATAAGTGTAATTATTTTGTTGGCTATCATTATCTTATGATTTTGCTATTAAGATCATTATTTTCCTATAAATATAACGATATGTACACACAGCTGATCCTTCTCTTAGTAATGAATTGACTGGAGGCAGCCCTATCTCTTCCACCCGGCTTATTTTCTTTTCTCTTTTTTTTCCTAGGCTTATACTGTATAAGAAACCTAGACAAAAAAGATAGAGAGAGGAGAGAGACAGAGAACATATATTCTAGAGTGCTTTTCCAGAAAAAAAAACAATGAAGTACATTTATTTACGCTTGTATATATGTATACATAAGTGTATATATTTAAGTATGTTCATATATACGTGTAATATTTAGGGATATATATATATATATATACAAATATGTACACTACAGTACATTTTAGATACACATAGCAATATAAAGTATAGCATTGTTGATAAACTGTAGGTTTGTGGGTAATGTGTCTTAAAACTACGTATAGATTTAGATACAAGCCTAATTTGTGGGTACCAAATTCTAGAAAATATTTATATATAGTTTACTCTATGTTCTTTCTTTTTTCCCCCCTGGAAATGTCGATAACAATCTGCTAACGGTTGATTTACATAAGTTGTTGGTAACATAGATGAGCCGAGAAAATCTGTAAAGTTTATTATAGATGTTTACGCGCATTAAAATTGTTTAATTGAAACGTTAATATGTAATAAACTGTTTGAATAATGTCTTGTGATAGGAACAACAAATTGCTGAGTATCACTGATACAGGGCTAGCGCAAAAGAAGTGTTCATTTATCATTTCTTGATTTCTCATTTCTATAGAAACTGTGTTTCTTTTACCTTCCATTCATATCTTCTTTTCCACACAAAAAAAGTTCGAAACGCAGTTCTCTTTTCTTCAGAGAACGATTACTTTAAGTCAAATAATAATCATTGGACAAACATTGCCCGAAATCGTTACAGCGAAAAAAAAAAGAATATTTACTCATGTGTCAAAACATCTTATTAAGCGGAATATCAGTGAATGATCGTTCTGCCGTTGATGGTGTAACGGCCACTGGTCTACTAGTTCGACCTCCTTCACCTTGATTACCAACTCCCTTCCCTCCGCCCCCTCCACCTTTTCACACCCCTCACCCAACTCCTTTCACCTATTTTCGGTACCCATTAACCCCTACCGTGACATCCAAGCGAATATATAATGCGTGGTGACAATGAGCTCTGGCAGTACCTCTGTGTTTCGTGTACAACAAACATGGTTTACGGAGTGGTAAGTTGTTTGGTCATCAACCGAAAGTGCTGTTTGATGTCGAAACGACTTTAATCTGGTTATAGAATGATATACATATGCTCTATAAACCTAAGACATGTACATAGATGATATTGATAACAATAACAATGGTAGTGACTTTAATGATAATGATGATAATTAGTAATAACAACAATAATGGTGATAATTAATAATTAATGATAATGATAATATTTGAACAGCTTTATTAATGTATATACTATCTCTTAGCGTGTGGCCCTCTTGGCCTTCGTCGTGTTGGTGATGGTGGCACTGTCCCTGGCCGATCCTGGGTACGGCGGTCACGGGGGCCACGGAGGCTACGGAAAGGGAGGTCACGGTGGCTATGGAAAAGGTCATGGAGGTCATGGGGGAGGCTATGGCAAGGGGCACGGAGGAGGCTATGGCAAGGGACACGGAGGAGGCTATGGTAAGGGACATGGGGGTCACGGACATGGTGGTGGTTATGGTAAAGGACACAGACACGGAGGCTATGGAAAAGGACATGGAGGTGGTTCCGGACACGGAGGATATGGCAAAGGGCACGGCGGCGGTGGATATGGACACGGAGGACATGGCAAGGGACACGGCGGCGGTGGATACGGACACGGAGGATATGGCAAGGGACACGGCAGCGGTGGATACGGACACGGCGGCGGTGGATACGGACATGGTGGCGGTTATGGCAAGGGACATGGAGGTTATGGTAAGTAATCTTGAGGCTTCATTTACATATAATCCGACAACCCCATACATGTCTATGTAATAAAACACACAACTAGGTATTTAAGAACGTAACCGTATCCATTCGTTGAATAATTTATCTAATCACTATCAACCCCCCCCCCCCCCCTCCGCAGGATACCACTAGGTGCCGATCGTGAAACAACGACTCGACGAAAAATGAAATAAATTATTTAATATCTAAGATATATTTTTATGTCCACCTTTTTCCTGTGCATTGCCT
>BOPN01002163.1:227500-228662 GCA_017312705.2 Penaeus japonicus
CTCAAAGGCTTAACTTTAACCCGGAATCAACTCAAAGGCTTAACTTTAACCCGGAATCAACTCAAAGGCTTAACTTTAACCCGGAATCAACTCAAAGGTATAACTTAAACCCGGAATCAACTCAAAGGCTTAACTTTTACCCAGAATCAACTCAAAGGCTTTACTTTAATCAACCCAAAGGCATAACTTGCTTTGACAATCTTGATCTCTTCACAGCTGTTCGTGGGATTGGCGATAGGGACTCTGGTGGACGTCGAGGCCAGACCCGAGCCGAAACCCCAGCTGTTTTCCTATGGCGTCCCCAGCCCCGTCTTGCCAGCCGCCGAGGACTTACTCGAAACCCATTTCCATTCCTCCTTCGCTGCTCCTCCTCTGACACCGCCATGTTCTTTTCTGACATCCATTTGCCACCGGCCCGTTAGTCCGCCAGTGATGTACCAGCCAACTCCTATGATTCCTGTGCATCCACCTGTGTTACCTCCTCCTCAAGCAATGATTCCTGTGCATCCACCTGTATTACCTCCTCCTCAAGCAATGATTCCTGTGCATCCACCTGTATTACCTCCTCCTCAAGCAATGATTCCTGTGCATCCACCTGTATTACCTCCTCCTCAAGCAATGATTCCTGTGCATCCACCTGTATTACCTCCTCCTCAAGCAATGATTCCTGTGCATCCACCTCCTCCTCCTCCAGCAATGCTTCCTGTGCATCTCCCAATGCTTGCTATGCATCAACCAATGCCTCCTATGCCTCCCCCAATGTTTGCTATGCATCAACCAATGCCTCCTATGCATCCCCCAATGTTTGCTATGCATCAACCAATGCCTCCTATGCATCCGCCCATGCCCCCTCCTCAGCCAGAAATGCTTCCTATGCATGACCCAATGCCTGCTATGCGTCAACCAATGCTTCCTATGCAGGAGCCAATGCTTGCTATGCATTCACCCATGCTTCACTCGACGCAAATGTCCTTCTCTCAACCACTATTCCACCCTCAGCTCCCAGTATTCCAATCTTCCCCCATGATGATGCCTTATCCCCAGGCTTGAGATTCAGGAAGAGGACGAATCTCGCTTCGCAAATGACCCAAGGTAAGGAACACAACCAAACTTAATAAGTATGTATATATGTATATATATATATATAAATATAAATGTATAT
>BOPN01002164.1:45000-47500 GCA_017312705.2 Penaeus japonicus
GGTAGAATATTTAAGCAATTATAGTTTTTCCTCTAATTGAATTTTCTCCTCGGTTCGATGCACAGCCGCCCACGTAATTAAAAAAATAACAAAGACGACTCCTATTTATGCCGCATGACTGACCCAGGCCCGGGATTCACAGAAGGTCATAGCATTTTCTTAAACTCTTACAAAGTATTTATGAATTCTTCTACGGTTCGCGACATTGACACATATTAAATAATAACAATACTGCTTACTAATGTTTACATCGAAATGCACTATATGATGATAATTCACTATGAGAGTGAAATAAAGGAAGTATTACAGTCAATTTCATTTATAATAAAACAAAAATATTACACATGATATCTTTCATATGTAGACGTGGTAACCTCTACGTTTGTTGTTATGTTATCAGCTGTGTAGGCTAAATGCTGCAATAACAATAGAAATGGATGAATAAATATTTGCATATTAAGCAAGACCTTACCAACCATGTAGTTATACTTTTGAATTTTGTTTTTCCTTGAATTTTAATATATATCTCGTTAGCAATTTTCCACATGGTTGGGTTAGGTTTAGTGGCGCCCCTTTTATCTTTCTTAATTGTTGCAATTACTAAAGTTATCTGACATGTTCCAAATACAATATTCTACACATATATTCTACTTTGGTCATCAGTATCTAATACAGGCCTATATCGTCAAGCATTATAGTTGTGTTGTGCACGTCTCAACAACGACACTGACGTTGGGGACTTTAATTGTCCACTATGTCCATCTAATTGACACCTCTTGACCCATTTTCTGAAGTTTAATTATAATTATCATTATTAATATCATTATTGTAACTATGTTTTATCATCATTTATTTCATAATGATAATCAAGATTCCTATAAATCAAGGAGTGGAGACAAACAGGTCGAGGTCAGGCAGGACTACCAACTGAAACCCTGGTGATTCAGGCTCTATGGAAGTCATAGGCTCCAGGGATTTGACACCCGATTCGTGTCTATGACTCTGTCAAAGATAAAAATCTGGTTGGATCCGCCCAGATTGGGTCGTCTATGAGCTGGTAGTGGTTGGATGGCAACCAAGTTTGTCCAGTGATTGTGAGTTATTAATTTGTATGGAAATGTATATCTATGGAAAATTAATAGAAACGATTTAATGGATGGGAATAAGGAATACATAGCTTATGAGGTGCTAGGAGGAAAACTAAGGGTGTGAGACTTTGAGGCTGATGCTGAAACAGTTAAGGAAGAAACATATTGTGAAAGGCGTGTTCCTGAAATGAAATGGAAAACCAGCTGCTTCTGTATAAGAATCGGCCTTCCTGCCTGCAACTGATCTGATACCACCCACACACGATCGCACAGATCATGTGTGGGTGGTATAATATCCGTTGAATCAGGTCTCAAGGTCATAAGTAATAATGGTCGAGGTAGTCTTAGACCGAGTCATAGACAAATTACAGGACAATCTTACTGTAGTGTCGAAGACTCTTGACTTCGTGTATATCAGTTCAGGGCCTACTACATGGGTAGTCTATACGCTAAAATTCAACAATATTTAATGTGATGGAGGTTTAGTGCCTGACGATCCGCAGAAGTATCAATATCTACCTTATATTAAACAGTTTCATATTCATTCTCAGTACAATTCCCCCCTCCTCCATTTTCTCTTTCTCAATCTTCTTCCTCTTTTATCTCTGTCTTTTTCCCCCCTCTTATAAACCTCCAACTAATTCCATCCTCTTTTCTCCCAATATCCAACCTTCTCATCAGTACCAGACCTCATCTTTCTCACCTCCCTCTTATCTGTCCCATGAACCCTTCACCTCTCCTGCATTTAACTTTCCACAGTCACTCTCCTCCCAGCCCCTTCTTTCCTAGTGCATTTAACTCACTGCCTCCTCTGTCACACTTACATCAGTTTTTTTTTTCTTCTCTTTCTCACCCCATCCTCCTTTTTATCCAGAACAAACTCCGACATTCGCTGGGATCTGGTAACCTGGACATCAAATAGAATAAAATCTAATGATATTTACCCCACGCATTTTAAAACATTTTCTGTATGTGTATGTTTATATATTCCCTTTAGGGCATTGGAGATTTCCTTTTAAAATGCTAGGAGTATTTTCTTTCTTTCTTTCAGCCGAGCTCTTATCTTAATGACAATCCGTTACTCAGTCTCTCACTCAAAGGTTAACCTCCATTTCCTCTTTCAGTTTTTCTTTCCGTAATATCTCGAAAATACATTATAGCAGAAAATAGAGTATTGACATCGAATCGACAACAGAAAGCAGTAGCACAACAACAACAAAATATATGCACTCATTCAGATCGGATTGGTAACCTGGTAAGGCTATGGAAACATAGCTTGACAAGGACAGATTTTTTTTTTTTGTATATATATTTTGTATACCCAAGCAATGTCACACTAAAGCTAAAACAATATAATAATGGCCGTTTCTAATTTACCTACAGCGAAAGTAGTTAAATGAGAATATGTTTTA
>BOPN01002164.1:62500-65000 GCA_017312705.2 Penaeus japonicus
TGCTATTACTGACATTACCATAATGATAATGGTAATATGAATGAAAGTTATAGTGATAGTGGTAATGATAGTGGTGTTAATGACAATGAAAAGGATCGTAATATTTATGATAATAATGATAAGAGTAATTATAAGGAAAATGGAATCAACAAATTAATAATAGTTACACAAAAACATAACTTACAAGTTATGTAGTTATATACCAGCAATCTATCATTGGCCATGAAGGAACGATATATGGATGATATATCTATATATTGAAGATATATTGCATTACCAAATCACAAATTGAAAATGTGTTCCCAGATTATGTCTTAAGAATATATCAAAGAATCAATATTCAACAATATAGCATTAAAAAAACACAGCCTAGGTCTACTACCGATAGGCATCTGAACTCCAGTTCCTCCGAGCAGAATGTTTTATCTCACAATTTTGCCTGCTGTATTTCATCCCAAATCCCTGAGGCTTTCTGTTGCACGATGACTGAAATGGCATTAGTATCCTGCAATTTCATGGGCCCGACTTCCCGACATAATGGAGAGGGTCGTGAGTTTTCTTGACTACGGGCAGGATTCAGGAAAATAATTCGTACTTTTTTTTTTTCTTTCTCTATTGTTGTACCTGTTGATTTACATATATGTTTATGGTTATTGGTTTAAAAAAGGATTATTTAGATTTAGTTATGTATAAATAGACTATGGGGGAACTAAAAGAGAACGACGGTTAAAAAGAAAAACAAATCAATATACTGCACTGTTTAAATCATTCATAATGAAATGAATCTCTTCTAACCTCATGTATGACTTTTTTTTTTCTTTTTTTGTAACAAGCAAAAAATATTCGAACTTGTGCCTTTTGTTCCCAGCAAGGAAACGTTCTTGGCCATTTCATTAATTAAGAAAACCTAATATTTGAAGGGAATTTTTAACTCGCACGGAGAAAAAAGAAATTACTTTTAATCTCTTTCTTTCTTTCTTTCCTTCTCTCTCTCTCTCTCTCTCTCTATCTCTCTCTCTATATATATGTATATATATATATAAAGATTCATAGATAGATGTACACATACACACACACACACACACACACACACACACACACACACATAGTAGAAGTAAATTTTGACAAGAATATATACCAGAAAGGATGACAGAAGGAACAAGGGCTGCATCTGGTCACTGAAGGATGTTTAAGGTCAATTAATCTAGGGAGAGCTTTTCTCAGTAAAAAGGAGGTAAGATCGTCCAAACCCCACTGACCAGCACTTAAGTTAAAATTGGGGAGCTTTTTCGTCAAGAGATATTATAACATCAGTCTTTCGTTGGAATTAGACGATTTATGAATCGATTTTATGTTATTCCAATTAAGTTGATGACCGGCATCAAGCATATGAATAAAACAAGCATTCGATTCCCTAACGTACCTAGCATCGCGTTCATGTTCACTTATTCTTTTCTCAAGCTCTCTACCCGTTTATCCTATGTAGAACTTCGGACATTCATTACAAGGAATAGCATAAATGCCTGAAGAGGTACCAAGAAAGAGTACCACTGAATGTATTGTGTTTGACCAAAGATTTACGCAGCGTGTTAGAATATCGATATCCATTTTTTTTAATAACTTTCGCTTGTCATCGAGTGACTGGTTATACGGCACAACTAGTAAGTTATCGGACCTGTCTCTACGCGTGACTTGAGTTTGTGAATAAAATTTTGATCTAGCACATGAATGCGCTTGTTCTAAGGAAAAACTTAGGGTAACCAAGATTTTAAAAAGATTCAGTAATGATGCTAAGTTCTCTATTAATAAACTCATTATCACTGATTCTATATGCTCTGAGAAACATAAACGAGGCTACTTATTTCTTAATGAATAAGGGATGATATGAGAAAAAAATGAAGATAATTAACAATATGGGTGGGTTTTCGGTAAACTGAAAACTTTAGATAGCTGTTGAAATTATGTAACAATATGTCGAGAAAGGGTAATTTACCAGCATTTTCCCATTCTACTTTGAATTTAATGATACGAGCAAGATTGTTAAGTTTACGAAAAAATAATCGAAATCCGTATGGTTTTCAAGCCACATATATAAGATATCATCCAAATACCTAAACCAGATCGAGCCCGGGGGGAGGATGGCCGGATGGAGTTGTCTCAAACATTTCCATATATAAATTTGCGAGAACCGGACTTAAATTACTACCATCACGATACCGCTAGTCTAATTCCAACGAAAGAAAGATGTTTGAATTTCTCTTAACGAAAAAGCTTCCCAATTTTAACTTAAGTGCTGGTCAGTGGGGTTTGGATGATCTTACCTCCTTTTTAGTGAGAAAAGCTTTCCCTAGATTAATTGACCTTAACCATCCTTCAGTGACCTGATTCAGCCCGTGTTCCTTCTGTCATCCTTTCTAATATATATTCTTGTCAATATTTACTTCTACTATTCCTTTTTTGGTTTACTTACGCCTGATGAGGAACTTTCATGAATAGTTCG
>BOPN01002164.1:67500-70000 GCA_017312705.2 Penaeus japonicus
TATATATATATATGTATATATATATCCTATTGCTACTCTTGCAGCAAAGTTTGTAGTTTTTTTGTTGTTGTTGTTGTTGAACCCCAGATGTTTAGTCAGTAGTTAATGATACTGACAGCTAGTGTTGTACGACAATGATTCTTGTTTCTGTGGGGATTTTGTCTTTTATGTGATTTATATATGTATATCAAAGTGTCCATTACTTTACGTAAATGTAGTCAATTTGTGTCTCAAAAGTCATGTATCTGTCTATGTGTACTCCTAGATTTTTGACTCAGGTACTTGGTTTAATGTTGCAACCTCCGATTCCTATAGTTGCATCTGTAGAGATTTTGGCAGTGTTCTGTGGATTCAGTTTCAGACTATTTCTATCAAAGTAACTCTTTGCTTCTATGAGAGTCTGTTTAGTCCTTTCTATTAATTCGATTAAATTGTTTACATAGGCAGCGTGAAGAAATTGAGAGTCATCGGCGTACTGAGTAATGCAACCGTCGACAGGTCATTAATAAATATAGCGAATAAGAATGGGCCTAATATGGAGCCTTGTGGAACACCAAATGAGACTTGTTGTTTTGATAGATTTTCTAGCGGATAGGTAATTTCTAAACCGATAGTTATCACTTCCGTGATTTCTTAGTTTGTTGAGAAAGAAAAAATCACATGGAGTAAGTATATATGGTAGATTGTCTATGGTGTTATAAATTCAATTTGTGATTTTTAGTAATGCTGTTTCGGTTGATGGCTTACTTCTAAATCCATATTTTCTCAAAAACTTCGATATTGTTGGGAGTAGAGTGATGGGGTGATAACTGTTTATCTCATCTCTATCTCCTGATTTGAAAATAAGTGTTTCCAGATTGATGGATAATTACCGGTGACTGTATATGTATTTATAAAGACTGTCAAATAGTACGCAATTGCAGGTAGACTATCCTTTAAGAATTGATGGGCGATACCATCCGCTCCAACGGCGTTTGTGTCTCGCAAGTGTTTTATTGTTAGTATTGTTGTTTCTTTTTCTACTGGTTGCGATCTAAAAGTGTTTGCTGTGAGCCTTGTTCGTTGTGTTTTGTGGAAATGTGGAGGCGGTTGTTTGTTCATAGGTGAGTCCGTCGACTTCTTCAAAGAAGTCATTTATATGTTCTATATTGTTACTGGAATTTATGCAAATGACTGTATGATGCAATTGGCATGGGATGGCGTCTGTATGTATGATAATATCGAGGCTATTTGTTTTTATGACATCAAATATGGATGAGGTGTTTTCTGTAAGCCTTTTAGGCTTGTTTATGAGTTGCTTTAATTTATTCTTCTTAATAATTCCATTTATCTTTGCATTTGACTTATTAAGATCGTCATTTAAGTCGCCTAAAATAAAATGTGGCTTCCTTTTCATTGACATTTCTTTAAATAGATTTTCAAGTTTTTCGAATGACTCAATGGTGGCATGAGTGTGTCTATAGATGGCGCTGATAAGGAAGGAGGGATACATACTGCTTTGTAAGGTTACCCGGATGTCTTCTACCGGTGTTATATAAATTTTGTAGAGGAGATATTGTCTTCAATATCTTCGTTTGTATCTGGATGATAGCTCGTAATATATAAATACACTACCTTGGGGCGGTCGGCAACTTTTAGGGGTTTTGGTGTATTTCATTCCTGCCTTGTTTATCTTTTTTGTTTTCACGAGGTAACGGTGACGAAACCTTCATTATCATTATTATCATTTTTACTATCATCATCGTCATTATTGTAATCATTATTATTATCATTGCTATTTTTATCCCTGGTATTAATAGTATTATCTTCCATATCATTCATAGTAGTATAAAAAGTATTATAATTATTATTATTGTTATTATCATCATCATCCTCATATTTCACCATCATTTTGTTAATCGTTATTATCACCATTCTTATAATCATCATCATCCTTACCATCATCGCTATTGGTATCATTGTCATCATTACTATCATTATTATGAATGAAATGCTAATTATAATAATTATCATCTCAATATCATCATTGATTTAGAATAGCTGATACAATCATCCTTTTATCATGATCATTACCTCAGCCTATTAACATACCCGCAAGATTTATCCTTCTCTCCACTCGCATATATAACGTCATGATTACCTTGTAAATCTGAAAGCATTTCATATTCATCAGCAATCAAGATTTCAGGAGGAATTCGGATTGCTTACCCTTGATCACTTGAATATGAATTTGTTTGCAGTTCTGAGTCAGGGTTATCTGTTCTTTTTTTTTTTTTTTTTTTTTTTTTTTATATGTTAACGTATTATTAACTCATGGTTAAGTAGGGAGTGAATTAGTTTGATTGGTGAATTAGTAATTGTAATAGTTTTATTACAAGTGATAAATGTTATTATTGTATTATTACTACTGATACGTTATTGATCTTATTATTACTTTATCATTATTAATATCATTATCATCATTATTATCCTTCTCATTATTATCATAATCATTATCATT
>BOPN01002164.1:82500-92500 GCA_017312705.2 Penaeus japonicus
GAGGACATTAGGATGAAATTTGGTGTCTAGAAGTGTGGAATGTTAATAATGAAATGGTTCATGGAAGACCGAAGAACAATGCTGCTAAACGGACAACAAATGAAGAAAATAGACAGAAATAAGCTGTACAAATCACTCAGAGAGAGTGAGAAAGGGAGAAAGATTATTGAAGTTGAAACGAAATACAGGCAGCACGATGTCTGCTTTCAATTCCAGAGCTGTTTCTTTGGTTAGATAGGAAGCAGGTATTATGTCCTGGAGGAGAGATGAATTGGAAGAAAGCCGAGAAAGCTTTGGATAATTTTTAGAGGTTTTGATGGTTATTGAGACACAGATTGCATTATCTCGAAAAATGGAAAGAAAGTTTAATCAGCGTTGAAGATTACGTGAACGTGGAAATAAAAACCTTGCGAGAATATGTGTCGAAGAGTGAGAAACTTCTTATTAAAGAAGTGAGAATGAAAACATGATAGGGGAAGGTAAAAAAAAGGGAGAAACCAAAATGGAACGACCCAAAGGCGAAGACAGGAGATGGGACTGGGTGAGATAAACCCATAAGAAAAGAGAGGCAGATTGAGATCATCATAGCACATGGTCAGTCACTTGAAAAAAAAAGTATCTTAGGAACAACATTTCAAGAAAGTGCCACAGATGTGACTCTGGAAAAAAATATAATAAACTATAGTGGCATCGGAAATTTAGTCATAGATTCCGTTTGGAAATAATGCAGTCATACAGCTGAAAAGGTTCTGGAAAATGAAAGATATCTTCACAGTCGGATGAAAAGCTAAATCACTTTGTGACAAAGAGACAAAAAATGCTTGACAATTGACACAGGTTGACCATTGGCTTTCAGAATCAAGAAAGCCATTGGACAAAACTTGAAGTAGGTAATTAAGCGGATCTGGAATCAAAAGAAAATTCCAGTTATATCAGTAATCATTTGGACACAAGAGTGAATGCACAATTATTGGAAAGCTGGCTAGAAAGGGTTGTTGCCAAGGAATATTTTAGAACTGTTGCAAAAGGCCTGTTTGAGATAAGGTCAAGAGAAGTGATTTGGTGTTAGGCAACATTGCAGATAGAGTCATTGCAAAATACAGAGAAAACGCTAATGATTACAATGATGATGAAAATAATAATAATGATAATAATAATAACAGCAAAATGATAGTGAAAATAAGGATGATAATAATAATGATACTGATAATGATAATAACAGCAACAAAAATGATAATGATAATGATAATGATAATAATAATGATAATGATAATAGTAATAATGATAATGATAATAGTAATAATGATAATGATAATAGTGATTATGATAATAATGATAGTAATAATGATCATGATAATAGTAATGATAATGATCATGACATTCGTAATGATAATAGTAATAATAATGATAATGATGATAATAATAATGATGAAGATGATAACAATAATAATGATAATGATAATATTAATGATAGTGATAACAGTGATAGTAATGATAATGGTGCTAATAATGATGATGGTATAAATTGTGATAGTGATAATGATAATAATAAAATGAATAATAATAAATAGTAGTAATAATATTGATAATTATAATCATAATGATATTGATAATATTAATGGTAATAACCATAGTAATATTTATGGCAATAATGATACGCGCATAAGCAAATTAAACAATTATAACAATGATCACAAGATATAACAACACCAACAAAAATAACATATTTGGCTTTTCTTTTTATTTCTCTCTTTCCTAAAACATCGAATCATAATGTCATATGTTGCCACATGCTCTTTGCAACCGGGACTAGGAATATTGCATTTTTGAAGCTGTATTGGTAAAAAAAAACAAAAACATTTTCAATGCTGAAAACAGCTCATTGTGACAAATGTTGAAAAAGATTGAACGAAATTTAATAGATTCCACAATGCAAGGGTGTAATGGATGCATCAATAAACCATTACCTATTGCAACATGAGTTACGTAACTCTAATGTGATTTTTTTTTTTTTTTTGTTTTAACGTCAGTTCCATAACTTGCCTTCATTTACTCATGTCATATTTACTTGATTACTCATGTTCAGTCATATCTCTTTCTATATTTCGAAATACTGTTGCTTGTTGCAATCGCATTGCGTGTATCACCTTAAGGTATTCGATTTCTTAATGTTCTTATGGTGAACGTCTTATGGTGAATATAACCAGCAGTAAATTTGTATATTTTATTTTCTAAAGAAAGAAATAGGGTTACTGATGTGTGTTAATATATACCTTAAATCACGTGTGCATATTGTGAGTAGTTAATATAAAAAAAATCATCAACATTACATAAGCTGTCAATGTTATGAAGATCCATAGAGATGGAAAAAAGAATGCTTAAAATGCGACGGAATGAATAAAGAAAGAAAAAAGAAAAAAAGAAAGAAAAAAAAAAAAATCGGGAATAGAACAACAACATTAAACTCGCCCTTAATTGCGGGATGCAGAATCTCGGGTCAGTAATGCAATTGGACAACCAATCTCAGATGGCAATCATCTTGTGAGACGAAGCAAGATGTAAAGGGACAGCGAGTCTAAATTTCGTTTTCTGATACAAACACACACTCATACACATATGTACACACACACACACACCCACACACACACACACACACACACACACACACACATATATATATATATATATATATATATATATATATATATATATATATATATATATACATATATACATATATGTATATGTATATATATATATATATACATATATATATATATATATATATATATATATATATATATATATATACATATACATATATGTGTGTGTGTGTATGTATATATATATATATATATATATATATATATATATATATATACATATATATATATATGTATATATATATATATATATATATATATATATATATATATATATATATATATATATATATATATATATACATATATATATATACACACATGTATGTATATATATATATATATATATATATATATATATATATATATATATATATATATATATAAATATATATATATATATATACATATATATGTATATATATATATATATATATACACACACACACACACACACACACACACACACACACACACACACATATATATATATATATATATATATATATATATATATATATATATATATAAATATATATATATATATATATATATATTTATATATATATATATATATATATATATATATATATTTTTATATATATACATATATATATATATATATATATATATATATATATATATATATATATATATATATATATATGTATATATATATATATATACATATATATATATATATATATATATATATATATATATATATATATATATATATAATATATATATGTGTACATATGATCATCATTAATATCATTATTACTACTATAATTGCTTCTGTCATCATCCTCATTTCATTCGGAATTTATTACTCGACCTCAGTTATTATTTACAAAAATACGAAACAAATAATTGAAATGTCTGAAGAGTCATTCGTGTGTTACTACACTCATATACAAAACGGCTTAATAAACCGGTTGTTACCATGGCTTATATATACTATGCACTGTAAAACAATATATTATAGAGTACGTCATGTAGCATTTCCTACATAATTGAATAAACTGTAGGACTGTCACCACCGCTTGTATTCAGTGTCATGTAAATTTTCCACGTTAAAAATATCACGATATTTCTCTGTAGCTTGTCATCTATATTGCATTGATATTTATATTTATTGGTAATAGGGACGAGTTTAAGAGCGACGCTCTTTCGATAACTGATATGAGAAATATTATTTCATTAAGGGAAATAAGTTATGAAATAAGAATATTTCATATGTAAAATATCATATGTAAAAAAATGCTATAAAAAGAGAAGTAAGTAATGAGTAGGGAACTAGGAAACTTTAACATGAATATATTTTTTTGGAAATGAAATAAGTAACCTACTGGGAACACTGAAATAAGTGACTTATGATATTAGTAAAGTATTCGAAAACTTGAGATAAATAACATTTTGAAAACCTTGAAATAAGTATCTTTTTGGAAACCTTGGAATAAGTTACTGATTCAGGACATTGAAACAAGTATATGTTTTGAAACAATGAAACAAATAACTAATAAGTAACCAGTTCCAAATCTTGAGATATGTACTCTATTAGAAATTTGACAAGTTTGAGAGAGATAACTTATTTGAAAGCCTGAAATACGTAACACTTTGAAAACCTTGAAATAATATTCTTAAATAAGTACTTTTTCAAAAACCTTGAAATAAGTAAACCCTACTAGAAAGCTTGGAATAAGCAAGCTACTGGAACCCTTGAAAAAAACTCTTCTAAAAATAATTGACCAAAATGACACCAAAATTAAGTGACCCTCCCTCTTTCTCTCTCCCTCTCCCTTTCCATATCCTTTTTCATCTTCATCTCCCTTTTCCCCCCCTCTCTCTCCCTCTCCTTCCTTCTCCATTTCCGCCTCCATCTCTCTCTCTCCCTCTCCTTCCCTCTCCATTTCCCCCTCTCCATCTGTCTCTCCCTCTCCATTTCCGCCTCCATCTCTCTCTCCCTCTCCATTTCCGCCTCCATCTCTCTCTCCCTCTCCATTTCCGCCTCAATCTCTCTCTCCCTCTCCATTTCCGCCTCCATCTCTCTCTCTCCCTCTCCATTTCCCCCTCCATCTCTCTCTCCCTCTCCCTCTCTCGCTCTCGCTCCACCGAAATGTGTAGCGTCACCCACCTCTCTGAACCCTCTCCGGCAGCCGCTGCCAGGCAAGAGGTACGCTGTGAGCCTCAAGGGTCATAGGCTACATGAGACTGCAAGGTTAGCGGCCCTCTCTCTTTGGACCCTCGCCAGAGAGTACCCACTTCGCGCTGGAAAATACGATGGCTGTGTAAGGTTTCACAGACGGTTATGACCAGGTTCACGCTTGGTGACCTTATTCGTTGCAAGTAAGATAGCTTTCATGGTATCCTAAAAGACGAAATATGGGGGACGTTTCTTCGTCGTATGAATATCTATTAGGTTGGAAACGTGTGTGTGTGTGTGTGTGTGTGTGTGTGTGTGTGTGTGTGTGTGTGTGTGTGTGTGTGTGTGTGTGTGTGTGTGTGTGTGTGTGTGTGTGTGTGTGTGTGTGTGTGTGTGTGTGTGTGTGTGTGTGTGTGTGTGTGTGTGTGTGTTAAAATGGTAAGGGACTCTGTATTTCCGTGTAAACGCTTATCATGCGATTAATATTTGTTTCCCCATAAGCTGCTTTCATTTCAATTTCAAGCTCATCCTTTTCTTTCTCTCTGTTTTGTTTTGCTCGTCTATAGATTTGGTTTACGTCCCCTGTTTTGTTTACAGCAGTTGTTTCATATGTTGAATGAACGAAGGTAAACGGATTTGGAGTTTTTGTGATATTGTCTACAATATTTCTCGTAATTATATATATATTTTTCTTTTTACAACATATCCTATTGGCCTTTTGATTAAAGTAAGATTATCCCAAAGTTTACAGTAGTTGGCTTCTTGGCTTGTAAAAATTACATAACCAAACAATGAATGGAATTGTGGGGACTATTCAACTTATCTGAAGATAAAGCATTAGTTACACTTGTTCAGCTTTACTTTAATCCTATTTGTAAAGCACTCTTTTGCTTGTCCATGGATCGAAAGCCGTTTAGGTTTTGCAATGGCCAAACAGCCAAGCGTAGACTGATCCTCGCTAAGCGCAAGTCTAAAGGTTTGATTGTTTCACATGAAAAAAAAATAAAAAAATAAATGTTTCGATGTGTGGGGTTATCTCGAGAAGTGTGTTTTTTCTCTCTTTCTGTTTATCCTGCCCTCCCCCCTCTCTCTCTTTCTCTTTTTCTCTTTCACTCTCTCTCTCTCTCTTTCTCTCTCTCTCTCTTTTTCTCTTTGTCTCTCTATCTCTCTCTCTTTCTCTCTCTGGACAGCTTGAGAAAACGACATCTGGCACACGATGAATCTTTTCGAAAACGTATCCCGAAGGCTGTCCCGATTTTTGTCAGGACATTGCACGTTTTGTCTCAGACAGGAGGGAGAAACTCAGGAATTCAGTTTGTATAATGAGTTTTTTTACCAAATACGTGTTGAAATTATAGACGACTTTCCTTTGTCTTCGCTTCCGCATTCTGTCTCTAGCTTAGAGCAGGCTTAAATATATCTTAAAGCAAAGGTGTGGGGTGGAGGTATAATTTATAGACAAAGAAATATTTTATCCATTACTGATCGTGGTTGAAAGCAGATGCAGGCGAGTAGAGTAAATGGTAAGATAAAAGGACAAACAATGAAGACATAATTGTTATTATGTAGTTTAAAGTAAAGTGGATAGTTACTTGAACAATATTTCCATCTCATTTATACTAATCCCTGAGTAATAACCAACCTGATTGATATTTATGTTGGCGATTTAGCAAGGTCTCAGTGATAACGCTTATAGATTTTGTTGAATTTTCAGCCCCTTTCATCCATTACTAACAAATCTTTGCTAACTTGATTAAAGAAAATTAACAATTTAAGGAAAAGTCTTTTTTTTCTTTCTTTCTTTTTACCTAGTCACGGCCTACCACGACACACCTCCACGAAAATGAGTCCTAGGTATGTTTTTCTTTCTTTCTTCTCCATCACAATGACCGCCAGACCAGTCACTTATTTAATCATTCGTGCGAGCCTACCCCGATTTTTGGTTTGCAGAGCCACTACGGTCTCACAAGATGACGTCTGAGTCTTACTCCCTATTGCAACTTGACCTATCCTACAGTCACAAGAAGAAATACTCGCCTAGAGCAAAGTAACGACTATATGGTCTCATCAGTCTATACTGATAAATATACCTTTCTAAATGTAAATGGTAACTCTATTTTTTTTTCTTTCCTAGATTTCTTTGACTTTCGCATATGAATTTATTTCGTTTTGTGATTCATCTCTTCTCATTCTAGAAAATAACTTCCCTTCTTATTCCAGGCTTCTCATCACGAATCAAAACATCACTGGGCATTCTCTGAAATCCAGACTTGGTATACCCATATTCACTTTTAATATGCGTATACTTACTCCGGGCAATAGAAATGCAAAAAGACTTGTACATAGGTTTCCTTGATTTTTAAAAAGCTTTTGACACGGTAAGACATGAAGAAATTATCATTATGCTTGAAAACATAGGGGTGGATAAAAAGGATGTAAGATTAATAGCTAATTTATATTGGGACCAAAAAGCGAATGTGGAAATTGGAAATGAAACGACTGAATGGATAAACATAAAGAGAGGAGTGAGACAATTGTGTGTTCTCTCCCCAGATCTCTTTTCACTCTATGGACAAAAGTGCATGCAAGACATCAAAGAAATGGATGGAATTAAAATAGGGGGAATGAATGTAAATAATATAAGATATGCAGACGATACAGCATTAATTGCTGACTCTGAGGAAAAATTACAAAATCTGATGGAAGGATTAAGCACTGCATGCAACAATAGAGGTCTAAAAATCAATTTTAATAAAACAGAGGTTATGGGCATAACAAAAAGAAAGGAACAATTGAGTGTACAAATGAACATAGATGGGAATGAAATAAAACAAGTAAATAAATTCCAATACCTCGGAAGTCTAGTAACAGAAGACGGTGTATGTGATCAAGAAATAAAGAAGAGAATTGGCATGGCAAAGTATGCTTTTGGAAATCTGAAAAAAGTAACAAACATAGGAATAGGAATAAATATTAGAGCTAGATTAATAAAATGCTTTGCTTGGTCTACTTTGTTGTATGGTTGTGAAACTTGGACTATGAAGAAAAATATAGTGAAGAAACTAGAAGCCTTTGAAATGTGGTGCCTTAGAAGAATGATGAGAATTCCATGGACTGAGAGAGTATCAAATGAGGAAGTCATGAGAAGAGCAGGAGCGAGACGAGAAATTATCAGTGAAATCACGAAAAGACAAAAAAAAAAAAAAAAAAAAAAAAAAAAAAAAAAAAAAAAAAAAAAAAAAAATGGAATATGATTGTATGACGGGAAAGATCGAAGGAAAGAGAGCAAGAGGAAGACAAAGAAAGAAGTTCATAGAATGCTTGGTAAAACGAATAGGAAGAGGATTGAGAGTTGTGGATGTCCTCAGAATAATGGAAGACCGATAATAATGGCGGGCCATGATCGCCAACGTCATAAGACAGGCACTGCAGTAAGTAAGTAAGTAATACTTACTCCTTATCTTTCAAAACTACTGCAGCCAAGGTCAGGTGTGACATGCATGATCTTGACATTGTATTGCACAACGCTTCCACCTACCCTGCGTCTGTTAACTAACTTTCCTTTCGTCTTTATTCCAGCAACCCATTCTTATGTTACAGGTGTTACAATGGAATCAATGTCTTCCTGAAGTAGTCCTTAACGGAATTGGGGAAATTAGTTACCAACTTATAACTTACTAGACCCATTGTGCGCTGCTATCTACATATATACTGTCGAACGTATCGGTTAAACTATATGCCGGAGCATCTATCGACTTGACGCAGAAATGAACAAGCAAATTAAGTTGTCATAATTACTTCAGTTTTGTCTAAAATTGACAAATATATTTATATATCTGTAAACATGCAACACCTAAACACCCTCTACTTCCCACCCTACTCTTTTGACACTGCCAATCATCCATGCACTTGCTATGCATCGGGCACTACTTTATGACCTCATACCAGGTCTCCTTGCTGAGGATAATACCATCAACATGGCTTGGCAAACAAGCCTTGTCAACCCTGATGTCCCGATTCCGCCATCTTGAGGTCCAGCGCGCCTTTACAACAGCGAGGGCTTCGATGCACAATCAGAATGGGCGATCACTCAGGGTCTTGCATGTTGAACCTCAAAAGAGCTGAATACCTATGATTGACAAACCTTCTGATTCCAGGCTCCGTTCCCATGTAATCACTGCTGGGGACTGCTAAGGGGAAGACCCACCTTATAACCGGGACTGATACCTGATTTCTCCTCCGTCCATACGTGTCCTTTTAGTGTTTTATGACTTTGCTCATTGTGCTACAGTGTATAATATATCTCGCCCCAGGCTATCTGCATTATGGAATAAACCCTGATTTATATAAACCCTGTGTCTGGCACCACATACCTAATTTGTGTTGGTTATTAGTTTCAGCATACTAAGACAACCATCGCACTCTCCCTGTGTATATATATCTTTGTCACGCCCTTCCCCATCTCTCTCTCTCTCTGTCTCTCCCTCTCTCCCATATCTTCTCTCTCTCTCTCTGTCTTTCTCCCTCTCCCTCTCCCATCTCTCTCTCTCTCTCTCCCTCTCCTATCTCTCTTTCTCTGTCTCTCCCCCTTTCCCATCTCTCTTTCTCTCTAACTCCTCCCCCCCCCTCCTTCTCTCTCCCCCTCTCCCATCTCTCTCTCTCTTTGTCTCTCTCCCTCTCCCATCTCTCTCTCTCTCTGTCTCTCTCCCTCTCCCATCTCTCTTTCTCTCTAACTCTCCCCCTCTCCCACCTCTCTCTCTCGTACTCTCCCCCACACCTCCTTCTCTATATGTCTCTCCCCCTTTCCCATCTCTCTCTCTCTGTCTCTCTCCCTCTCCCACCTCTCTCTCTCTGTCTCACCCCTCTCCCATCTCTCTAACCCCCCCCCCCCATCCTTCTCTATCCCTACAGAAGTCTCCTTGAATCAAGCTTCATTCCACAAAGCTTTTGATAACCGGGAGATGAAGGAGGCCCAGAGATGACGGAACTCATAAGCAACACATAAGCGGGGAGAAGAAAGGATGCTGTGTTATTACCTTGGCCTCTCGCATTATAGCTAAGTCGGTCCTTAAATCTGATGAAGTGTCTCTACTTGTATGGGTTAAGCGTCTCCTTTGAACCGTGCGAATCAGAAGATATCGCTGTGTAGTCTGTATTGTGTGTGTATCATAAACCATAGGAGTTTTCCATC